>LGAG01000070.1:75199-86013 GCA_001278395.1 Lerema accius
TCAGCGGTGTAGTTCAGAATTTGCTCAATAGATGGCAGTGTAACGTTGTTTGAATTACGCTGTTCAGATGTTATGGAGCTTACATGAGTACCAATCCAAAATATATCCTAATTCCACCTCGTCTCTCCAACAAGGTTGCATCCAATAAAGACTGAGACATATGGGGTTGTTTTGTTCTTCAGGGATAGGTCTGACATAACTTTACCGGCTGGATCTGGTAGAGTAAACTTTAAGTGTTTTTCCTCACATCCCACCACAGACAAATTCTCAGTTTTCCAGTGCAGTTGCATTCAATGAAGACTAATTCTTCTACAGTCCTATTTAGCATTTGGTCATAGATGTTCGTTCATGGGTGACATGACTGTGGTACTACAAGCATATTTGCTATTCGCAATACAAAGAAATACACTAACCTTCATATACTCATCATCAGCGTAGTCAACATTCTCTGACAGCAGCGTGGCATCCTCCAGGGTGCTCTTCATCTCCTTATAAATCTTGTCTTCTTTCACCACCTGCTCCTCACTCTCTACAAACAGATAATATAGGTCCAAAAGTTATAAAAAGCTCAGCTGGTATCCATTGCATCAAATGCTATATTTTTAATAGACAATAACATAATATAACACATTAAAACACAAACTACAAATAACAAAATAGTTTTGAGTAATAAGTATGAGTATGTTACATTAATGACTATAATATACCTCACTCCTATCATATACCTCACCTGCCATAACCAAAGCCATCATTTGGACCCCATTCTTCAGACCCTGGTCCTCTAGACTCTGTGAGGGTTTAATCACTTTACCATTGTATATAAGCTTCACTCTGAAACATCAAAAATACAAACATGTTGTTAGCCCCTACGCTACTTCAGCATTTTTCTATTTAACAATGTGGTTGACATATACTCAAGAATGATGCTTGAGTAAAACTTCAATTCAGTAATCAAAACTACTATTAGGCACACAAACAAACCTAGTACTATAACGGTTATTAATCAATACAGTACCTTGAAGCAGGAACCTTTATTTCATCAGCAACGGTATCAATCAAATCACTTCCCAATACATCAAGTTTCTTCTGTGTATTGAACATAAGTGGTTTCTTTCCAGCCTGTGTCACCTTTATTCTGAGGGTAGCAAACCCCGTCTCCTTGAACTCCTTGAGGGCCTGGAACCGCTGGACTGAATGCTGCTGCAGCTCGTACAGCCCATTGAGGACTGTCTCTTTCTCCAGGGCCAGGGCTATCGCATATTTCTCTGCAAGTTCCTGTGAAAATATTGGTCACACTTAGCGCAAACAAGCTACCTGGTTAGTAGTGTTCACTGGATGAATATCTTCAAGACATCCTCAGTGCAACCTAGTAACTGGCACTGTTGTATTCTTTGATATTGATTTTATAAGATAGATAAAAAAATGCAAAGTGCAAAAATATTAATTTATAGTAAAGTGCTAGTGCCATTTAGACTTTTAGTTGGCTCTCCTATAAAATATGCGTTTTCCAGTTACAAATTTGTGCTAAGATTGTGTTTATCTAGGTATCTAGTAGTAAATATTATGATTCCATATGGCCATTGTCAATATGGTATTTGTAACCTCAAGTAAATCTTCTAGCAATTATTGTAGAAATACTTACAGGAGTAGAACTGTGTATAATATGTAATATTATCACAAACAAAGAAATTTGATGACTCATCATAATATGCTCATCATAATTTTTTACCGGGTTTTATGTTCTAATAAAGAATACAACACAATAGATAAGGACTGGTAGGGACACAGAAATAATTTAATAGTAAATTATTTTTAGCTGTATTTGTAAGTATACCTGTAAGCTTTGTGACACAGTGTCATCCTTGGAGAGGTATGGTGGCTCCCAAAGCTTGATTTTCTCTTCATTGAGCTTTCCATGCAATTTGATCAGCAGATCTTCATGTTCCATATTAGTTTCCATTGTTGAAACTGAATTTAGTTTAAACAGATTCTGTAACACAATCTACGTATGTCCTACTGGGCAAGGTTTTTATCTTCCTTTTCTTTATTTAGATCCATTCATTGGCGATGAGATGAGATATTGGAAGAAATAGAAATATTCGTATTGGAATTACAAGACAAATTGAATAAGTCACAAAGACAGCTGATTGTCAACTTCACGTTGACATTTGACAATAGCTCAAAAGCGAACTATCACGACCACAGACTGAAATAGATAAGAATAAAATTATCTCATCTCAAGCACAGTGGATCTTTTGTTTTCTTCTTATTTAAATATTTGTGTTTATTTTACGTTTCAGCAAACACGTGTTTAGTGGTTTAATATAGAAAATAAAAAAAAAACCTCTGGCTTTCTATGAAATTGGTCTCGGTTTTTCTATTATTTATAAGTATAACAAAAAAAGCGCGGCAAATCTTTCCTTCGCAGTTGAAATGAAATTTTAAAATGATCTTGATTTGATTCTTCACTTCCTGGCACTGGCAATCTTCAAGCTGCTAGGCTAGTCTTGACTTTATGATTTATTTTTATTAAAATACCCTATTAATTGCGAATCGCGAAAGTGAGGTATGGTGTGGCGGTGGTAAAATATGTTAGAATTACATTCCTTGCTTTGCGGGTAAAACCAACTGACATAGATAGGTACATGAGAATCATGGTGTCAACTATAATCAACTCATTAGGTACCTAAACACGTAAAAGTAGTTTTCTTCTCAAATATAGCGTTCTTCGCAAATCATGTGGGATGATCAAACTTTCATGACTGATAGGTTTAAAGGAGCGTTTTGATCATAGAGGACCAACGATTTTTTTCTGTTAAAATTAATACAAAATATAAATGTAAACCAAGGGACCTTAATGATCCTCACTAGGTACCTACTAACAACTTGAAACACAATCGAAAATTTTAACATAAAATTAGCTTTCCTAAGAAACTTAAGACACAAGAGACGTCTGAAAAGTTTCCCACATGAATTTATCAATTATTGTGATTATTGAATTTATCAATTGGTAATATTGGCACTGAAAAACGATGAACAAAATAATTTTAAGTTTTTTTCTTTCTGGCGTCACAATAATTAATTAAAATTAAATGCAGCAAAAGTATTTTATAGTAGGTAGGTATTTAAGCACCAAGTATTTATTACACTTTATTTTGTTTTGTGAAAAACAACTTTCATGACTTCGTTAAATATTTTATACTCTGGAATATTCGATTCTTTTCTTATTTTTGTGGAACATTCCAATTCCAAACTAAATCCATTTTTCATGGAGTCTACGCACGTTCCGAACTTATGGCGTAGGCAGTCTTGAATTTCATCCACATAACGACTAGAAAACGCCCCATGGGATTTCTTATATCATGTCAGTAAAAATGTAAGTTATTTGAATTCGCTTCGCAGTGCCCACTCAAAGTGTTAGAAGCTTATGGATAATAACCCTACCAATAAATCCACACTAGCATTCTGTGTCTTAAATTAAAGGACATGGACCATGTGTATTAGGTAACAAAGGACATAGTATTTATCTCTTTATATATATATATATATATATATTTGAATATTGGGTATGTATAATATATATAATCTAATTATCTACTGTAGTATTATTATTGTCCATTTTATTTTACTTATTTCACTTTTACTTTTTTGCCTGCTTCACAATTTCACTCTCACCAGGGGTCAACTGGTAGAGAATGCCATTTGGCATTAAGTTCGCCCTTGTATTCATTATATAATATGATGTATGCAAAATAAATAAATAAAAATATACATCCAGACGGAAAACATAAATCTATATTTATTTTCAAATTTCTGTTTCGCTAGGAATCGAACTCAGGATGCATTGAACGGCAGCTCAGAAGGATAACCAATGCGTCACAGGGTTATCGAATAATATCAATTATCTCCCCAATCTCACAACTCAATAGCTTTAAAAAATCGTAAAGAATATAAGGCGTGGAACAGACAAATATTTGTACTCAACAAAGTGGATAGCCCGACTGAGGTACAAACAAAGAGTGTGATTGGATTATTGCTGCTTCGTAACTGAGTCCCATTACTCAATAAAGGAATGTAATAACGACAACCCCTGTCGTTGTTTCAGCTCTGCCCGCCGCCGCTCGATTACATTTTTTCCGCCAATTCCGAACGTTAGCGATTTAGTTTCACCCTTGTCAAGTATATCAAGGTCGACGAACTGATCGACTTTAATATTAACTAACCTACATATTGTTTTAATATGCGTTAGAAATATATTTAATTTTGAAATAAAACAAAACGTACTATCATATTGCGTTTAATTCACTGAAAGCCACATACAAACGACAGACGAAAGGCTTCGTTGATAGAAAGTTGATGAGTTTATATTATAATATTTAATATATTGGATTATGGCCGAATTATGATCGTAGGATTAACTCCAGTCAGTATTGTATAGAATTTACCCCCTTACAGTATTACTATTCAAGTTAAGAGACACGTTATTTCTCGTAGTAATAATAAGTTATGTTATTTTATTAGGTACAATCCAAAAATTTTGGTAAGACATGAGAATGTATACAGAAACTTTGAAAACCTTGAAATCGACTCATCGACCTGCTTAAGCCAATAATTGCCGTAGTTTTGTTACTTTCGAAACAAAAGGGAAATATACGACGTAGTCTTTTACGGTCTCGTCAAGAATAAAATGGCGTAGACAATGAGAATGGGAGGCTGTTCGTTGGAAAAAATGGCTTCAGTTACAGTCGACAGGGTGAATAATATGTATTTACTAGTTCCGGGTTTAATGGCACTTTGCTTTTAAAAGCTTATCTAAAAGGTTTAAATGTAAGCAATAATAGAAAAGAAATATATTGTTCTACAACAAATTCAATCTTTTACAGGGTTGGTCATTAATGACCCGTATGGCATAATGGTTGCTATTATGAACCGCCGTCTTGGGTTCGATACCTGCGGCAGAATTTTGAATGACGAATTTTAATTTCTGCTCTCGGTCTGGGTGTGTCGTTTGTTGTTGTATATTTATGTTTTCCATTACACCCACGATACAGAGAATTTTAATGCAGGAGTGAGTGTGTAGCTTAAATATTATTTTAAAATAAATAACTAAGTCATTAATACCCGTGCCGTACATCCAATATATAAGTACCATTAGTAAATTGATTCTAGCCTCACATGGTTTGTCAAAGTCAATATATTTATCTTGTGTTGCGAGCCATCAGCTAACTTAACTTTTTTTATTAATATTTTCTTTAGTCATTCTCCCATTTCAATTTAGAACTTTATAACCAGTTTTAAACTAAAAGTTTTTAGTACATTCAATTTTAAGTTTAACTTAACATTTAATTATTTCAAGATACGTGAAGGGCTATTCTTATAACGAACCAATGTCGCTTAAGGTTATTTAAAATAGAACTTTAATTATCGAATGAGAAAATAAATAATATCGTGTTGACTTGTTAATCATAGGTGCCGGGAGCTGAACTTTTAATTAAATCTGATGTACTTAATAGAAGCAAGGAGGTCTAACTTTCAACTGCGTCGGTCTCGCTGTGTAGTCATGTCACCTAACTAATAAGTACTAAAGGTGCTTCACACTACTAAAGACTAAAGACGCCCCCCGGCCAGGTGAACTGACAACGTAAAGAAGACAGCGGGTAACCGCTAGATTCAAAAGGCACAGAACCTGTCAGTTGCGAAAGTAGGAGAGCCCTATGTCCAACAGTGGACCTTTAAGTGCTGATGGATGGATGAATGGTGCTTCACATGACGGCATCTATTCCGTTCCTTTTTTACCCGACTGCGCCTAACGGAGGGTAATGTTTATAGAGCTTATGTATTTTCGTCCATTTCTTAGGCACGGTCTACACTGTAGTCGATAGCCTAAACAGTTTGACGGATTTCAATATGTAGCGTGTGATTGCATTCGTCTGCATTGTAAGAGTAACATAGGTTATTATTTTTTTTAATTCAGATAATACAGGCTTAAAGTGTGTTTAAACGAAACACTAAAAAGTTTAAGTAAAACTCGTTTCTTCGGTTCCTGTTCACGTATTGGTTAACTAGAGTAACAATATTGGAAAGTTTTTGTTAATGTGGAAAAAATTATAAAGTAAAAGATTCCTGTATGTAAGCAATAGATATAGACTAATATTTATTTGAGGCAGTAGCTTTGTATTGTAGCTTCCACGACACTGAAAACAGCGTTGTTTACCTCCAGTCCAGCAGTAAATTAACAAGTATTCAATTCACAATTTATTGGCACTTTCCTTTAAATAACTCAGACTTACAAAGTTTCTACCACAATTCCTACGAAATTTTCCATTGCTTTCTTTGATAAGTTTGATTTTTGAGACACACTCAATCAATCTATTATAAACAAAAATGGTTTTTTGTCTGACAAATAAAAAGAAAATATAAAATAGCTCAGAATTTATAAAGAGGTACCAATTACCTGTAAATGAAACCTATACCTAAGACGCATTGGAAATGTATCCAGTTGGGCATCAGTGAAACGTGCAGTTGGATGTTACCCGCTGGTCGTGTGGAGGACCTTTACATCGAAAAATACTCCCACACGAGTACGATCCAAACTATCCCTTTGTGTCCCAGTTGGTAAGCGCCAATTGTGCCCCTTGCAAATTAATACGACGCGATTCATATTGAATCTCAACTTAGCGTTGTCGCCCTAACGTGCGATAATCAGATCACTATTTTAGACCGCAAAAAAGTATAAAATCCTTTTGTAATATACTTAATGAACAAACATAAACATTTGACAACCCCCATAGCCTAGTTGATAGTGACCCTGCCTGCGAAGCGAAGGGTCCCGGGTTCGATTCCCGGCCGGGGCAGATATTTATGTGACAGATAAATGTTTGTTCTCGGGTCATGTAGATGTCGGGGGATGTAGAGCCTGCTAAAGAACTATTCTATTATATCTACATTATACACATATCGCAGTCGAGTAAATAGTGATAAAATTCCTATAAAAATGCTTCAATTATGGAATTGTTTTCTAGAAGCTTAGCATTAATCAAGTCCCATTTCGCACCCAATTAAATTACGGTTTGATAAAATTGCAGTAAATTGAATTTAATTACACTGTACGTTGTGTTACCTATCACTCCTCTGCCAGCGTTGAATCACGTACACAAAATGGCTGCTATTCTGTGGTTGACAAGTGAGTATTTATACAAAAGATTCTGTTCCATCAAGAAAACAAACTTACTAAAGACAATTTAATTTGTTGGGAGTAGTCTTGGAGTAATCCCAAAAAAGTCTAGGGATTTTTCTTCACTTGCCATACGACTTAGACAGATGGATTTCTAAGCTGAATTACTTTAAGCTCTACAAGTATTTTAATGAGTTACAGTTAGAAACTGTTTTGAGAATATATAGTTTTAAGTGTCGAGTTGCACTCGGCCATAATAATATCGTCTTTAAATTTTATTACTTAGGTATATTCCGTTTCCAAAAAACAACCACAAAATAGATTATTGCTACAGTTGAAAAAATAAACTGTTTATTACTAAAAAGTTTTTGAACAGGTATTGAGGTACATTTAAGTGTCCTCAAGATTTCTTAAGCTGGTGTCTGGTATAAAAAGGACACAACTTATAACTATATTGTTAAAGTTCAAAATAATTCACTGTCTTTGCGTTTTTCGGCTCTCTATATACATAAATGAGCATGTCGTGCTTCTGTTTGGTTAAGAGCCATTTTTTGAATATTGGAGTGAAACGACAAAGTTTTGTGAAAAACTGCACCACTTTCATCCTTTTGAGGGTCCACTTCTGCCCCCTACCATCTCACAGAACTGTGAGAACGAACAGGACTGTTTTCGTAATACGAGTACCATTGCTCTAAAAGATCGTAACAACCTTACGACTATGACTGTTTTAAATCATTCTTCCTCCAGCAATTATCGTTCTTCTGGACGCGGCGCATTCATACATTCTGCTGACGGCCAACATGGACGACGTCCAGGCCATCGCCAAACAGATGTTATCCTCTCCGGTAGTTGGTCAGCTCGGCAAGATCTGGCGCCGCGCCACCGCACAGTTTAACCAACGACTCAAGAAAACCAACGGTCAGAAGCGATCTAGCGAAGATAACCCAGGTAATATCTCGTCTTGAATGCCCCAAAGTTTGTCTTATCCGTTGTACATATCAGGTTTGTTACGTAATAAAAGATTATGTATTAATTAAATGCAAGGTTTTCGTAACGGTTTAATAAGTGAATTAAGTGATTACAATCATAAAATTGGTGCAGTAAATTATTTTCATCGTTTAACTAACGATATTTATTTACTAAAATGCTGTGGAATAGCAAATGTGACATGTGCTATTCTCCCCTCGCCCATGGATGTCCGTGACAAACTTAGAATAGTTAATAGTAGTTGCTAATTCATTACGTTACGGAACTGTGGAAGACCGCAATCGGAACACGAGTCATTTGGCGGCTGCCCCAATAGAGGTGGTCGCTAAATCAAGCTTCACCTAAATATAACATTTTCTTTTTAAATTTATGATAAAATATCTTTCTGTTTACTGCGATTTAGAGGCCCCAGTCCCCACGGAATCCCGTAGCAGGTTCCTGACGGATTCGTTCCGCAGACGAGGTCGCCGCGTTATCCACGAGTTGTCCGAGCTGACCAGCCACGCCAACGAATACTTGCAGTACTTGCGACGGGCTTTCGAAGGGTTAACCAAGGAACATGATGCTTATTAGAACATGGCGGTGTAAAAGTGCATTGTTATGATGATAAATTTACGGCATATTTGGTTATTCAAGGGTCTAATTTACCTAAAATTATACTCTGTAGTAAGACATAATTAAAATAAAACAGTAAAGTGGTCTTGAGTTTTAGTAATAAATTCTAGTATTGTAAATGTGAAAATAACTAACTTTATTCATCCTACTAATATTATAAATGTGAAAGTTTGTAAAGATGTTTGGATGTTTGGATATTTGGATGTTTGTCCCTCCTTCACGCTCTAACCGTTAGACGGATCAATCTGAAACATGGCACACGGATAGTTTGCATCCGGGAATAGGACATAGGATATATTTTATCCCGATTTAGGTTCCCTTGGGATGAATCCAATATTTTTTTTAACTACTTTTCTGCGGGCGAAGCCGCGGGCGACGTCTAGTAATTTATAACTGAGCCATCTGTCTAATCTTCTCACGCCTAAAGTTTTGGCACAAAAAGAGTTATTTATCGTGTCTGTATGTGACATTAGAGAAAGCTTCTGTATGTATTATTCGTTGTTCCTAAGTATGTGACGTAGCTCCTGAAAAAATGGACTGATTTTGATGAGGTTTTTTGTTTAAAAACTGACGTAATAAAGATGATTCTTAGAACTAATTTAATTAAACATATTTTAGTTCAACTTTATTTTTTTGAAAGTATAAAAGGTTTTGCATTCCTTAACTTAAACATAAAAACTGATATGACAAATCGCATCCTATCAATACAGATAGCTTTATAAATGTTTAACGTCTCCAATATACATTACATACACATATTGTACTACAATAAAACAGTTGACAGAATGTGGATAAATCCAAGTAGGTAATGCGGGATCCCATTATGATAGAATCCATTAGGAGCACTTCGCAAACGTATTTTTTTCAGCTGCTTTTCAATACTTTTTGACAATTGAGTGTCTGGCAAATAAAACGTGCTTTCTAAATGGATTTTTTATACTGTTAAAATGAAACTCATTTCATCGGCATCCATTTAATCCACTTACTCATAAACGTATTCCACGTGGTTTATTTTCTCACTAACTAGTTTTATTTTTATTTTCATGTGTATTATGTCACCATGTGTATCAGTGGGACCTTGTAAATAAAAGTTTAAAATACCTTTTAATATACGAGTAGTAATTACATTATCGCCTTAGCAACAAAAACATTGAGTTATTTTAATCGGTGACATATCGGTTGTAATATAACTTTAAGATTCGGCAATAAACTCAGAATAAGCCGAGGAGTAAACTTTAATCCGCACTTTGATATAGAGTTATTCCAAGGATTAGCTAGTTCGAGCATAAATTAAAACCATCCGTTTATTAAGAGTTTTCATATTAATAATATCTATAACATTTTTAACATCATAATTGCTGTACAGTTTTTTCACCCGTTTCATCCATATAATCCCACATATTAAAATAAATCATAATATACGTTGTCATTACAGCAAGTTACTGCAGTATATTATTTATATTACCCTCTTTATGTCCGTTTTCACTCGGCGTGATCTGACTTTTTCCACGTAATTAATGGTTGCTGTCTCACGTTATTTATTTGTGGAAAATCGGAAATACAGGAAGTAATTGCGTGAAAATGTTTTTCTTTCCTCTAGGGAACTAAGCGGTGGGTTGTTATTACGCATCCCGGTCACCTTTGGACCTGCACACGAAAGAACTTAGATTACACAATAATAAATGTACATTATATTTGACGACCCATGGTTTACCATGATGGCTCTATAGGATATATTATATAAGGTAAGGTGGGGTAAGACAGACATACTTTTATGCAAAACAGGAAACAAAGGGTATTGTGAAGAAGTTGTTTGTCCTACTGTAGAGGTAAAAGGTTATACTGATATATGATGAATTAGGCTTTTATCCTACAGTAAAAATATGCACTCAGGTATCTTCAGAAAAAGAATATTGATTCAATTGTAAATCTGGAAAAACTGTCAGTCTTGCCCCGTGTGCGGGGTAAGACTGACAGTACGTTTTTTTCCTTTAAAACGTGAGCTTAATTGCAGTTTCTAAAGAAAAACCATTATAAT
>LGAG01000070.1:112819-130420 GCA_001278395.1 Lerema accius
ACTCAGTCCATCCTTTTTTTTGTCTGAGTGGTATTGTTATGAAGTCAGTTAACAAAAATAATAAAATACTAGTCTAATAAACAACCACACGCGCCAAGCCATCATTAGTTTAAAATACCAAAATTCGTAATGCGATATGTACAAGTAAATGCACACAAACAAAAACGCCCACTTTGTTTTAGTACCTACAGCCTTCATTATACAACTTACACCATATAGTTAACTTCTTTGTTCGTTCCCTTTGAACTCGCAAAATACTTCGTAACGACAATTACTAACACGGTTTTCTCGTTACGAGTAATTATTTATCGTCCCCAAGCCTTATCCTTAGAGAAAGCTCCGACACGTAATTATTGTTCAGGTAACTTGTGTTTGTGTCATTAAGTAAAGAAACCGTCCTATGACGAGTTATACTGGTTGTCTTTTGTTTAATACTGTCTGGTAAAGATACGAGTAATAACATAGTCTGTTTTAGCCTTCTATTAACACTACGAGTACCAACTAGATATAGGGTCTGCGCAAACAGAACGAATTGAAAAATAACAATGCACATGAAAAGCAACAACATTTATGTCTGAATTAAAAAAAAAAAACTCACACGATCACACATTACATGAATAGTCTCAGTCACACATAGTTGATGCTCTGTTGACAAATTAAGTAATTTTGATAGCAAGTCAGACATTGTAAAGCGAGGGTAATTGAATGATTCTATATCTTATAATTGTCATTCCTTCCATTTCATTCCAGTGATGACATTTCCTATGTATTATGAAATTAAACACTTACTACTAATTGCGATATTTTGACAGAATTAATGATGGTCAAATTTCGTATGTAGAACAGGTTCTCAAGTTTGTTTAAATATGTAATCTTAATAATGGCAAGAACTTGTGAATTCTCAGGCTACTCAAAACCTGCGTTGTCATGATCTGCGAATATCGTTTCGGACGCGCATTACTTCGTGAACTATGCCAACCGCTCCAGCTTAGTAACCGTAGAGCTAGGGAAGCTCTAAATGACTGGCTTTAACTATTTTAAACTATACCGTTGTGACTTTTTAGTAGTTGCTTATCTTTATACTTGAGGATTATGGAAAGATAATAACGGAAACGACATTGAGCGTGACAGATATCGTGATGGTTTGAAACCAAAAAATGGATCTGTCACCACGGTAGTCAGAAAAAGTTGCAATAAACGTGTATATACTTGTTTACTTTATTAAAATGTAATCATGAATTTGTGACAAAACATATTGGTACTTTTAAAGTAAATTTAAAGGGTAGAGGCGTGCGCGGGGCGGAGTGCGGGGTGCAGTACACGACAAAATTGAATTTAATAAACTGCGTTGCGGCGCAGTTCGCTTTGCATATTTCATTAAATGTTATTTGAAAGTACTAATTCCAAGTTGTTCTTGTTTGTTTGGTCTTGTTCAAGTTTCTCATTACCTCGTTTCAGTTTTTTTCTTTGCGTCCTTCGCTCTGTAAATTGGTTGTTCTTGATTTTCTATTTGCTGTTTTCTATTAGGAAAGTAATGAGTTGCATAAATATAATTTATTAAAACAAGAGCCTGCCAAATGCATTGAGAATTTAGCTACATGCAGAACCTAGTGGGTGCCTCAATAATTCGTTATCTTTTCAAGCGTACCTATTTTATCTTTCGCACTTTTATTTTTCTTATACTTTAAATAGACACCAAATCTTTATAATAATACGAGAATGGTTCAACATTTGGTGCATCTGAAAGAGTACGAGTACGACTTTCAAACTTGACTCGATTAAAGTTTACATGTCGGAGAAGTGCACAAAAATTAATTACTTATATCCATTGAATCAGTTTAATCCTCTATGTTTTCATAGAAGAAAAAAATGTTATTAAATTAAAATGATAAATGATCATAATCGGAAATTTTAAAGTTTCAATTTTACTAATCGGCTTTACGACTCAGTGTAGGTATTTGGAGTTTTTAATCAAAACTTTTCCTTTTATACAGAGTCCGATACGAAAACTACGACATTTCCGTTAACTGGACAGTTACATCAAAAGTTCTTTTAACTCGACCGCTAGCAACAAGCAAAACATTTGCTGTAAAACCAACTAATCACTAAGTCTTATTTTAAAATTGTATTTCCATTGGACAGTGATATTAATCATTTATTAATCTTGTTACCTATTTAATTAATATGGTAAGTTGTTACCATGTCATCTCCTGTAATATAGGATTTTTATAATTTCTTATTATAATAAAAGAAGAATTAGATACCTACACCATCTTTTTTGTATCGATTCTTAGACCAACTATTATAGGAATAGAGGCCGTGAAAGATATTCTTAGGATTAGTCACTTCAAGCATAAATTCAGACATACCGAACAAAACCAACATTTTAATATTTCAGAAAATAAAAAAATAATAAAAAACGTCCCTAATGATTGTAATTTCCTGCAAAAATATTTAAAATCTGCTGTACGCTCTGAGAAAGACATTTTTCTTTTTCAGTTATTTGATTTACGGTATTTAATTACTTGTTCATTCAGAGGTCTAAGAATTCAATAAATCCAGGGGAAAGCGATGCCAGATATTAAATTTTTTAGGAAAAAAATTACAGAATCCCTGTCACAAAAATCTTCGTGTAAAATTGAATGTCACTATTATTATATAATCTAAATATCCGCTTGTAAAGGTAACTCGCTAAATTCAATTATGAGAAATCAAGTCACCCTACCCTATGTGGCTCGTTTCCATTATTAAGTTATGGTTAATACACCAATTTATAAAATTACAATTGTAAAATTTATTTAATACAGATAATAACAATGTTATTGACCCCGGTGTGGTTGCGCCGCACTATTTTGACAATTACAAACTTAATTGAATTGACTTCCTGGAACGCTGCACAATCGTTGAGGGAAAACCGAATTGGTATCAGACAAGTATAATGTAGATACAATTCAATTTCCACGTCCAGGGAATTACCTTTTACCTTAGAATTATACTTCTATTTATTTCCCATCGAAGTTGGAACAAAAGGTTTCAAATAGAGTAACATTTTCAATAGTGTAAGTTATTGATACTCTTTTAAAATAATCGTAGAGTCGATTGATTTTTTTACGATTGCGCTAGTAGTAGGATAACGTTAGCCGAAATTTTGAAAAATCAAACAAAGCTCAAAATCTTGAAAATGGGCACTTTCACTGAGGTCGTTTTTTGACTTGTGGTACATCGACCTTCGAGCTATCTCCAATTGGCGTATGTCGTACAACTTACGGAACACCCAGCGTATATATAATACATACATTATACACATATATTTCGCGATATCTATACAACCGTGATAATCTATCCAATTATATTTCATTCTGCGAGGTCAGTTTAAATTCAGATTTAAATACAAACCTCCCCAGTAACAAATGCGTAAGGATGTAACAATATGAAAGCAAAACATGATATTGTTGTCTTTTGTAAGTGCGTAATAATTAATCTGGGATAATGAGGTTGTGGAATCCCGTTGCTGAGTGGCCGGATCGAGGCTTGTGGCGAGTCTTTCAGTCAGATTGGATCTGTTTGTTCTTCGTCGTATTTTGGGGTATAATTGTTTATGCGCCTCGATGGCCACGCTGTAAGACGTGTTAAACACAGTCGAGTGAAGAAATTAACGTTGCTAATAAAATCTGAAGTATTTTTTTAAGTTTTATAATTATTCGCTACTAGACTGAAAGATGATGTTCAGTAACAAACACGTGAAGAGATTTTTATATACGAGTACAGAATATTTGCAAAGCGTTAAACGTTCAATTCTGTGGGCATAATAAGAAAGATCCATTGATAAATTGAGGCTCAGAGTAATTTCTTGTATATTATTATGGATTATATCCGAGAAAAGGACCGCTCAGATAAAGCAGTATTTTTTAGTGGGTAATAAAAATCAACCGCCAAAATCGAATCCAGCTGAATAAACACAGTAGTTGTAGCTTTGGTCGACGATGTTGTTCAATAAATATCGCGGCTTCAACGGTTGCGGCATGATGATAAGCCTAATGGATTTAGAGGCGAAGCTCGGCTAGCTACACTAGTAACTGATCGATGTACTTCAATCCTAATTAAGTAATCCTACGATTCCAAACGTTGCAGTAATACGTGATAAATGCATTCGTAGTCCACGTGTATGTATTGTTCTTTGTATCCTGGTTGAACAGACATTTAAGTGATAAAATAATGTTTGTTCTCGGGTCGTGGGTCCCGTTTTATTGCTGTGTTTATCCTGTCGTCACACCGCCCGTGATACAGTGAATCTTAGTGCAGAGGTCACATAGTAAACATTTACTTATTAGTCAATCCCCGCCACAGTTCGCTGTGGCTTGAAATTATCGTATTCATACAAAATTTTCTCATTTGTATGCCTTTAAATCGTTTAATCAAATATATTTATCAGATAAACTAATATCAAAGGTAAACAAACCGCACACATTGAAAAAACAAATAGATAAAAATCCTACAATCTTAAAGGTTGAAACTGTTGAATATTGAGCACGGGTTCAAGTTAGTTATAGAACAATACCTGTCCAAATTGAAACATTTACATTTTGATGGCGTTATTTTCTTTTCGT
Organism: Lerema accius; assembly: GCA_001278395.1. NCBI lineage: Eukaryota > Metazoa > Arthropoda > Insecta > Lepidoptera > Hesperiidae > Lerema > Lerema accius. The sequence continues at coordinate 117,427 of LGAG01000070.1, forward strand.
TATAAACATTGTCACAACAAACAGAGAATGAGGGGTATTGTACTGTGATCTGGGTTTTATTTGAATGTAAATAACCAGTAAATGATCAGACTGGTTGTATGATGGGAGACCAATAGATGAGTAACATGAACGCAAGTATTCACGACAAATACTGTCAGGACAAAACAATTACTGAAGATTTATAACTGTTCTAGTTTACTTCTAATATTTACTAACAGGAGTTACTTACATTTATTAACGACCCCGTAGCCTAGTTGGTAGTGACCCTGCCTGCGAAGCGAGGGCTCCTGGGTTCGATTCCCGGCCGGGGCTGATATTTATGTGACTGATAAATGTTTGTTCTCGGGTCATGGGTGTTAGTGATGTGTTATTCGTGTTGTCCATGCCACCCGCGACACAGGAAATCCTACTGCGGGAGTGTGAGTGTGTTAGCGTTTATTTATTTATTTATACATTTAATAGTCCCAGCTTTCATTCCACAGTCCCTTTACTAACGAATTAAGAACTACTTACTAATCGTTCCTATTAATACTTACGACTAACAGGAACTACTAACCGGCAGGGAATTAAAGCAAGCAAGCTAGTTTGCTACTTTACCACATAATAAAAAAAAAGAAGTTATCATTATCCAACTTACATACTTTGGTTTTAACGAGAATTACTTCCCAAACGTCTCAATACCTATATAAAGTTTAATAATGAATGCCCCGGTCTACGTGAAACTTCGATATTGTAATATTTTAATAACAGAAGAATGTGTTATTAAAAACATTCATAATGGGCAGTGATTTATGAAAAGCCATCGCGAGTGCTGCCTATATTGATTTTTATATGTACCAAATTTTGTTAACGAAATTTTTTTGCACCTTTCATCCTTTATTAAATACTTAATGGCCGACCTTTGAGATAAAATCTGTCGAACTATGCTAACGTGCCCTTTGAAGCTCATTGCCGGAGTTTTAAGGCAACTAGATAAAATCATATCGGAGGTACAGCGTGTTAAAGAATGTTATAGCCTTCTCAGTAATGAGATGAGGCCCATTGCCTCTAGTTGACCATTAATGGATCGAGACTAGTCCTAAATTGTTTCAGGTACAGTGTTGAAATAGAGCTTATATTTATAAATAGATATCCCGGACGTAAAGGGTTAAAACAAAAGGTCCGTTTGCCGAAAAGATAAGAAGAACTTCAGACATGTAAAAAGTCGTACACTCAAGAGAGCAGATTGATTGCTACTTCTTATCCCTTTCCCAGCTGAAACTATTTATAGGAGGAAAAATTGCGGTTGGACGTAAAGTGAATCAATCCCTGAATTCGTAAAAGGAATGGAATAATAGAAAAGATCGGAACGGACCGCAACGGGATGCAAAAATAAATGATCGAGTACGGTATAGCTTTACGATAGTGTCCAAATATATCGATTAAGAAAAAAATATTTAATTCCAATACATAAGGCCGATTATTCCCCCTCATGTAACGTGCCATAACGTTTTACTATAGCCCCCTCCCCCTCGCGAAACGTTCTGTAACACACAAATGACCATTTTTAACAAAAAATGTGGTCATTTTCCCGAGTTAGAAGATTTTTTTTAGATTTCTTTAATAACATGTTACGTAACGCGTTGTTAAAACCCTCCTCTTCGCCTATGTAACGCATTATAACATTTAACAAGGAATGGTCCCTGACTAATATTAAGAACTATGGAGCCGCTCTATGGTCGAAATTCAACTATAAATAATTTTGTCATACAAAGACTATGACATACTCGTTCGATAACTCCTGGCTGTGCAGATGTCAATGTCAACGTCTAAATTACAAAAAGTCCAATTTTTTTTTGTTTCAGAGCATCCTACGTGTCAGTGTTGACGATCGTAGCGTTTACACTGGAGCGGTACTTGGCCATATGTCACCCGCTACACATCTACGCCGTAGCGGGTCTACGCCGCGCCTTCCGCATCGTAGTCGCGCTGTGGATCGTAGCACTGCTGGCGGCCTCTCCGTTCGCTCACTACACTACTGTCAATTACCACGACTACCCTCCCGGTACTTAAGTTTTAGTATTATAGTGCTTCGCCTTAATTACGTTCGGAACGTAAACACGACACTTTTAAGGGTCAATTTCATAGAATGCGACACGCGACACGACACCGACGGCGATGATATTAGCCGTGACATACAACTGCGCAATATAAATCGTTTTTGGAGTTCAAATTCGAAATCATCTTCATGTTCAAATTATCTTTTAATTAAAATTAATGATCATGATTTGTGTTAACTAGTGTAGAAAATGACATCGCTATTTGTCGTATGAAGTATAACTCGAAATCACATCTAACCCTCAAGCCTTACAACGCAACTTCTAAAACAGGCGCGAAGTTGTAATTAATAATATTAATTTGATCCCTAATTGAAATGGAATTGGAATTACTCTTATTTCCGGCATTCAGATTAGATTTGGAACATGTAATCTCATTAGTTATGTAGAATATATTAGATACCATTTACCTAATGTACGCTTATCGGGATATTATGTGATAAACGACTGTTTTGAGTATTCGAAAGTTAATACTTATACGAGTAGCTTCAAACCATGAATAATAGTCTAAAACAAGAACCCTTCTTTACTTATTTATAAATTGAGGTATAAAGCATACAAATTACCGGTGTTTTACAAGTTGGGATGTTCTTATGCGTGTCTTTCATTCGTATAAGTGGATACGTGTAATTTAACAAAAGCTGTTGCCTTGTTAAGCGGTAAAGTTGTCGCTGTACCTTTTAAAATATCTTACGTCAATTTAACACAATTTTGGAGCTAAACAATTTTTTTTTGACCCTTTACTAGCATTATATCATCAAATTAATCGAACTTCCAATTACTTATGATCGATATAAGCCGTCGGACTGTGTCCATGACATTGATATCTTAGTTTACTTCATTACGATTTATGCTTTAATTCGAGACACCTCTGTTTACCAATAATTAATTTGATACATAACAAGTGTAAAACAAATTGTTTTATAATTAGCAATAATTTAAGAAAATTAAAAACTGACTATAGAAAAATTGCAAGCAGACAGACAATACAATATTTTTGAAATGTCCTTATTCATTCCTTTAACATTCATCATTATTATATTTTTATAGTTCATAACTTTGTCTTTTAGAGAGCACCATTTTAAGTTTAATTATGTCGTTACATTGACAGTAACCAGTGGACAATTAAGGGGCGTCTAAATTAATATTCATACATAAAAACATACCGATTAGAATCACAATCATAGCTATTTTTCATATTCCGGTAAATATATTTTTTAAACGGAAACGAGTCTAGGTAATCAAACGTTAGGTAGTTTTCCCGGAATTTTAACAACTTTTCCACTAAAACGCGTCATCGCATTCCTGTTTCTCGTTTCCTCGTACAAAAGCAGAAGCCATCATTTTGATTCACTTTACTATACCTGATCCTAGGAACAGTAGAGTCCCCGGTACGAGTTAATTAAAAGCTATTGTCGTTGAGAACGCCCCCGCTCTGTCTAGTTGGAATCCTTGAAGAGACCTAGAATTGTAGTCAAAGACCAGCCTAATTGCTTTGTGTCGAAACAAGCGAATTGCTGTACAGATTAGAGACATGGCAAATATAATCACGTTGTGTACGGTTTGGATATTGATTAATGTTTATCTCCCTAGCCGGTAATCGAACCAAGGAAAGTTGTTAGACAGAGTAACTATCAACTCGGCTATAGGTATACTTCCGTTTCTTTACTATCTTTTCTATATAAGTATACAATACAATTTATTTACCCGATTCACTGAAGTGCTTTATTACACGACTGCATCTTAAGAAGGGTAATGTTTTTTGAGTGAATGTATATTATGTAAGTCTATTTCTTTTGAACGTTTTACACATTAATGAGCGTGACGGACTGTGATTTTTTTTTTACAAAATCCACATCTCTTAGTAGTAAAGACTACATACAAGTAACTTCTTTATAAAGCTTATTAAAGCTAATTACGGATTTACATTTTATAAGTTAACACTGAACACTGTTATACTGCCATTGAGGTTTACAATAAAACATTGTAAGTGGAAGCGTACTTGGGTGTGGTGTTTGCGTGCGTACGTGCAAGTGTGTGTTTGTGAGTGTGTGTGTGTACTGCAGATGTTCGATAAACGAATAACACTTGGAATATACTTACTTTGTTTGGTCAGCATCAGGGAACTCCTCACTGCAGTCAGCGTTCTGCGCCATGCTGGAGCTGCCATCCTGGTACCTCTGCGAGCTGAGCAGCCTGTTCTTCTTCATCCTGCCCGGCATCATTATCCTGTGCCTCTACGTCAGGATGGGATTGCGCATCAGGTATGTTATGGGGTATGTATCACTTAGTATATTTTTTGTTGTTTTTTCCACTGTCCTCTTTCATATTTCATCTTCTCAGTGTCGCTCAAGCAAAATGATTGTTTAATATTTCAGTAAACTTTCCTGGAAATATTAAATTAATTTAATTTAAACCTAACTTGTGTAGGTTGCCGACACCTGCTGTTATTTCATTTTGAAGGCTGTAAGTTTCTTTTAAGTTACGAGATTGTATGCTTAGATTTTAGTGATAAAATATCTTTTGTGAAATATAATTATTTTTTAATAAATTATGGATTCATTAAATTACGGAATTCGAGGAATTCTTCCAGAATTCTATAACTACAATTAATAAAAAATCATATTTGTTTGTATAGACGATGTAGATGACCTTGTCATAAAGTAATGACTTTGTCTGTGAACTAGCAGGTTCTCGATTCAATTCTTAGCAAAGGTGACCGATAGAGAATGATGGATTGTGTTTATTATTCTTTTGCAATTCGTTGCTATGCCACCCGAGCCTCAGCAATAATATAATATGAGTTTCACGATTCAAAACAAATTATAAGCGATCTAAACACAATAAATACAAGTTTAATATTAATTTAACCGTAATAACAAAAGTAGGAAATGAAACAATAACTTCAAATTACTCAACCATTTGATGAAAGCGAGCCGATCAAATTTTCATAGGCTATTACGTACACTCTGCTAATGGAATAACAAATATCATCGCCTGCGGCAGTCAGGAAACTTATTATTTGGCCAGAAGGGCAATTAGATACCGCTCTGAGCCCACTTGCTACTTAATTTTCTCCTCTCGTCTTTATTTTATCGATGGTAAACAACGACGTCAGCAGTAATTTTGACAATACTAATTTCATTATTCTCAGTTATTCACAATACAAACATAACTAAATGAAAAGGAAACGTGAAAGTTTTACACAAACAAACCTAAATTGAATGGAATAGTGTTGTTTACAAGTGGTGAAACGATTTAAGTCTATTTTAGAAGTGTTTAGTTTTTAATTGAACTGGAGAAACCACTCTATGGTTCTTACACCACAACGACTCGTTTGCGTAATGCAAACGCAAAAAACAAAACATTAGAGAAACCACAATATTACCTAACCGGGTAATACAGTCCTTGATTACAAATTAATTATACGACCGACAAAAAATGGTCCGAACACGAAATCTTTTCATTAATTAAGTCGATAAAATCCGAACGTGTATCTTTGTATATTAAGTATACAATGAGATACAGCGGTACCCATCTCGGGTCGCGTCTAATCTAATTAAGTGTATTAGTCGGCAACTAAATGACCGGTTAGCATCGGCTACAACTGGATTTTGCTCAATCAGAAACAATGTTTGTGATTTATTGTACAATCCGCACACTGTAATAATGTTTCTAAATAAGTTTCTACTCTAAAATAAGTCCGTTCATTATTCTGCATGACATTGACAACTTTGGCTGATCATTCATCACCTAGATATGACTTTTAACTACTCCAGTAGGTACCTACAACTTTTCCGGCCCAACTATAAACCACAAGTTTGAAGTAGGTACTCAACTCATACAATCGCACAAACTGATCGCTTCAAACTGCTGGCAGCAACTGTTTAAAGTTGTGCGTCTATATCCAGCTTAATCCTCTGAGCTAAGCGACAAACAACGGACTGACTGACATGACAAAACTTATCCTAATTGAAAGGAAGCCAAATATTACAAACAAAGACCTAAACAATCTTGGTTTCCCAGCAGTTCAGTTGTTGCAGGAATGTTTAGTTCCAACTTTGTAACACACCGCGGCATACAAGTTGTGACATGTTTCCAACCTAGCTCAATAAACTAGCTAATTCAATTACAACTAACTTTTCTGTGTTCGAAACTATTAGGAAACAGAGCGAGGTATATAGGTTATTGTATTGTAACTAGGCACTGTCAATTTAACAACGAAACAAACAAATTACAAATACACCTACGTATTAAATAAGTATAAGGACTGTTTTGAGGCCGAAATTAGTCCACAACTAAATCACTAAATAACTAATTTGGTTCTATTTCCTATTTTTATCATACCTACAACACACATTATACTTTTATAAAAAAAAACCTGCAGGACTATTTCAAACCGTGGAGCCCTACTTGCCTCCATCATTCTTAAAAATAATACAATGTAGAGTTGAAAGTATTTTCATATATCAACTAAATAAAATTGAAGTGTCTGTTTGAAATATTAAAATTATGTACTACTTTTTTTTAAGGTATAAACGGTACACGTACAAAATTTTTTTTTTTTAAATTTCTGTCTGTTTGATCCGGCTAATCTTTGAAACGGCTGATCCGATTTTGACGGGACTTTTTTTTTACTTTCGTCGCGGCACAGATTTTCCGAAGCAAAGCGAGGGTCCACTAGTACCTACATAAGATATACCTATAAATAATGTCACGAATACCTGATGATATTAAATGTTACGGCGACAAAACTGTCACTATCTGTCTTCAAATGTACTTAAGATTTGGGAAGTGAGAAGGGTCGCGTCTATCCATTAATTTTATTGAGCAGATGGTACTTCAAACCTTAATAAAAGCTTCGTAACTGTCACTTTTCTTTTACTTCTAGGGTACTTGTGAAGTGTTTTTAATAAAACTCTCTTCCTATTTAACCAAAAAGGCTGAATATTGTTTATGGAAAAATGGAACCTTGGGCAGACGTTGTTCTACAACAAACAGGCTTCTTAAAGTTTGGTTCGTCTCTTAGTTTTCATCAAGTTCTCCCAGTATTGATTGTAAATGCATATATATATATATATATATATATATATATATATATATATATATATATATATGTATAATGTAAATTCATATTTGACTACTTTTTTCATATCGATGTTTCAATAACTCAATAGTTTGGCAGATCTTTGAAGAACCTCTATCATAATATCACCTACTGGTTTCAGTTGTAGTCTTAAACCATGCTATAAACATGTACAAATGTTTAATAAAATCGATCCTATTAAAAGGAGTTTAATGACAAACACGTATGCCAGGCTGCCTGGACAACCTTCTTATTTCGCTACTGTGGATCTATGCGCCTCGCTAGTATAAACAAATTCCTGTACAAATATATTTCAATCTATCTGCCAACATAGGATATTATTGTTACTTTTTCTGACTATTTACAAACAATATTTTTGGCCTATTGTATCGTTTGTTGATCGTATATAATAATAATCTGTTAGTTTTCCCTTTTATTAGAATGTACTTTGACTTCTAACCAGACAATTAATTCTGAAAATATATGTATATTCGACGTAAAAATACACCATCATAAAACAACACACGAAAAAAATAACTTTGATCTGAAAGACTTCTTCACATAACAGAGCTTTATTTTAATTAAACGTCGAAAGAAACGAAACGTTAAAAGACACACGACTTTCCAGTTTTGTTGGTTACAGTTATGTAGCAACAATGCCATCTCGGGTTCACAAGAAAAGCCAAAATACAAGCAAGACGAAGAATAAAGCGGCGAAATGCATGCCGGACCACGTGCAGCGAACGATTCCCTCCGATGAATGCATTATTCATTTTATTAAAAGCAAAAATGGATTATACTAGACATAAAGATACGATAAACATAGCCTAAGTTCTATTCAGTTAGAACAACAAAATTAAATAACTCTTTGTCGACCCACATGGCGCAATGGTTACTACGCTGGATTACCGATCAAAGAATACTAGGTTCGATTCCTTGTGTATGTGAATTCCAAAAAAAAGGTTGAACGTTTCGCGGCATAATAAATGTTACTACTTTTATCGGTTGCCTGGAAGAAATCACCACTGTACTTCTTGTTTGTGTTCTGTTCTTGATATCCTCTATTTGATGTATTAATAAGAGTGTTTATTTATCTATCAGATCAACTCACGCGCACAACCCTGGAAGCCCAGGCACATTGAACGGCGTGAACGGCAGCGTGCACGGAGAGGCACGGCAGGCCCAGTCCCGGAAGAATATCATCAGAATGCTGGGTGAGCACCATTGTTTTTCAGTCCTCCTCATGGTACCAAAAAAACATATAGACTTTATTACGGTTCTGTTTGTTTAACAGTTTGTTCAACAAGGGCAGAAACGCATTTATGACAAACTTCGAGTGGGACAATATACTGACGATTACTAACATTTACTAACAGGACTAACCTGTACTAATAGTCCTAACTTCCGTGGTCCCCAAACTAACTAATTAACGACAACTAATATTCTGATTAACATCTATTACTAACAGGACCTAATAGCCAACAGTCCCCCTTAGCCCTACTCTATGTTTGTTACGATGTCCATGGGCGGCAGGGGTTAGTCGCACTGTCAGCTCGTTTGCTAATTGCTATCTTAAAACCATAAAAAACAGCTATTTTCATAAGGTCTTCAAATACTTCGTTTGTCACTAATTTCTTTTTCCATTTCTACGAAAACCACCACGGTCCATAGCGCTTATAACATTGATTTATTACTCTTCTATCTATTTCTAGTTAATATGCTCATGATCACATTTCGTCTTCTTAGCGGCTGTAGTGATCGCGTTCTTCGTGTGCTGGGCTCCGTTCCACTTTCAGCGACTGTTCTTCATCTACGGCATCGGCACCAAGCACTATCAAACCATCAATGACAATCTGTTCTTCGTGGCCGGATTCTTCTACTATATCTCTGCTACCGTCAACCCTATATTGTACAATGCTATGAGCCATAGGTAAGAATGAGTAAACCATACCAGTTTATTAGTTGACGACCCCGTAGCCTAGTTGGTAGTCTTGGTAGCGACCCTGCCTGCGAAGCGTGGGGTCCCGGGTTCGATTCCTCGCCGAGGCAGATATTTATGTGACAGATAAATGTTTGTTCTCGGGTCATGGGTGTTAGTGATGTGTTATTTGTGTTGTCCATGCCACCCGCAACACAGGGAATCCTAGTGCGGGGGTATGAGTGTGTTAGCGTTTATTTATTTATTTAGTAAAATTGACAATTTAAATCGATGCCTTATCTTTAGCTAATTAAGATTCAGCATTATTATACACACACGGTCAGCAGGGAATTAATTCTAATTTGCGCTTTGAATTTTAGTTAAATCTATACACATAATAATTAAAGTAATTCGAGCGTCAATTCAGTCAGACAGCCTATTAAAAGATTTTTTGTTTTGGTGGTCATTCCAATTTATTACATAGAGAACTTCCAGAACAGAAATTGGAAAGATCTAAAATTACGTAAAGTTTAGAGCCAAAGACAAATAGTTGCTTAGAACCGGAAATAACCTTGAAAAGTTTTCTTTCTTCTAAACACGAACGAGGTGGGTTTCATTCGAAGAATTTTCATTTCACTCAATCCTAGCACCGAGTGTTTCTTTAGGAATAAACTATAATCAGGTTTTCAAAATGTATACTTCGCGAATCATTTTAAGTTCCTCGCATCTTCCATTTCAACTTCAGGTGAACCTTTATAAATCCATTTAGCGAGACTCCAAAGACGAAAAGGTTCGAACTAACTAAATTACCTAATCTCGAACACAATTTTTCGATTCGCATTTCTATCTGCGCCTCATTTCACCGGATTCGATTATCGAGTGATCTTAAGATTTCTTATCAGGTACAAAATGGCATTTCGGGAGACGCTCTGCTGCCGTAAAGTGCGGAGGAAGAAGAGTAGGTACCGGGAGCAGTCGAGCGTGAGGGAGACGATGGTGAATACGACGGATGGGACTCACCTGGTCCGGGTTCGGTCCCCGAACGATAGACGGAACAGACTGGATAGTAGGATTCGGAGGAACAGCTACTACGGCACGGAGACCACCAGTCTCTGCAGCGACCGGTACCGAGACTCCCGGGACAGACGACACAACTGCCTTTGGAGAGACGGCAGCAACAGCTCCTCACCTGGAAATAACAACGACTTCCATAAAAGCAGGTTTAGAAATGGTTACGATGTAGATACCGAGTCTGGTTGAGCTGATGATTCGATTAACGGTTTTATTCGATTCGGTATTCGATTGTATACCGCCTTTTACATGACAAATGGAGGCACATTAGAATTACTTATTGTTACCGATTTTTTACTTAAATTCCAGGTAAATTTTTGTAACTGTAAATATTTTGAAATTAATTTTATTATATCATGTAAGAAATAATTGGTGTGAAGATTAAATATTTAACTAAAAAAATAAGCGCAGTGAAGTTAACTGTATATTTGCAAGATTTGGTAAATGCTTACTTACGATTATTTTTGTAACTGATAGTTATTAATCTCGTATAGAAAGTAAGATTAGAATGGCTAATACGTAGCAATCAGCTCGATGAATGCTAAGGTCTATAAATTACCTATTTTATGTCGGAACAATAAAGCTTATTGCACTTTGATAATTAAGTTTAACATTTGAACAATAGACTGAACCTCCTACAGCATTGACAAGAGCCGAATAATAACTTAATTAATGAGACCGATGTTACCGCGACGTTTCTCTAGTCAATGAAAAATGGTTTAAGTTACAGACTGTTATTATTTGACGATCCGTATGGCGTAATGCTTACGATGCTGGATAGCTGTGCAATAGTCTTGGATTCGATTCCTATTGAGGTGAAAATTTTCATGACAAATTTACGAGTATTTTCCCGGTGTAGGTGTTCTTTATTTATTTGTATTGTCCATAGTACTTATAACAGGGAATAATAATGTGGTGTTATGTGGGTGTAAAAGATAATTTGTTCTTTCTTGCTTATTTTTCTACAAACTTATAGTATACTAATAATAAGTTGCTGAAGTATAAGTGAAAAGGTAGTATTAGCCGAGGACGAAGCATTTTGTTTCAAGCTTTGAAACACTAACTTCATTCTCGCCAGCGACTAACTTTGCATTTCGACATTGAACTAACTATTCCGTTTCAGGATTTCTTAAATCACTGTACATTTTCATCTAGTGTTTATAAAATAAATAAATGCGCATTTTCATCTAGAGTTTATCAAATAAATAAAACTCAGAAAATATATGAATAATTACGTTATTGAAAATTAAAATTTTTCCTTTTCCTTTGAATGTATCTATTATAAGAACTTTTTTTTAAATATTACGCTTTCTAACTAAGTGTAAATCTGTACTTTGAATGTAAAATCTAATGATTAAGATATTAGATCCGTATCTTAGTTTCTTAATTCAACTCATACGTTTTTAAAATAAATATGAATAAAATATAAAATGGATATTTTATTTGAAGTCACTGTATTTTATATTTACCTATTACTTCAGTCACAGCTTCAGTAGGTATCGCATTCATTTTTGTACCTCCTAAGCCTGATTCCTTTCCTAGAAAATGAAACATTAATTTCGTCATAATACCTACCTCTATAGGAGTAATTAATTAAATGCAAAATACAAAAATAATTCACTCCAATCAATGTTACGTAAACATGTCACATAGCTAAAGTAATAATTCAAGAAGTTGAACTATTTTACACATATTTTTTGTCCGTTAACATACTCAATATCACCGTCATACTTCAGCATCAATATTGGTTGATTCGGCGTAAGTTCCCGTTATCACAACAAGTCTGGTGAAACAATTTGTAACACACTACTAGTTTGGTGAAACGAATTTGTTACATAACGCATATCTACGTGAAAACATACCGTAACACATCGCCCGCGGTGCTCATCAAAAGGTTTTATCGTGGTAGAATTTGAACATCGTAAGTATTATGTTATTTATAACATTTAGTTTTTAACGTAAACTTACACGTGGTAGTTCTTTGTGCGAAAAAGTAACCGTTCTGGAGAGGAAGCTTGTGTGAAATTAATTGTACAATCCCAAAAAAAACATCCGCAACAATTTATTATACACAGCTAATTATAGCGTGCCTATTATGGTAAATGTACATTACCATTTACAATCGCAATGGTTTTTTTAATGTTACTTTAAGCTTTGAGCACTATCTATAAATGCGAATTCCGTACACACACGTTTTTAACACAAACAAAGGAAGGAAAGAGAACTGATTTGTTTGATGATCAAAGCTCGAACTAGATATTTTTATCGCAACAACTAACCAAGTACTCGTAGCCGATGTAGCCGTGGCATTAAGCAGGTACCTTGTAAGTAGACACGTGTAAATTTAGCCGACAATATATGAAGCGACGCTGTCGACGAAATGCGAGGCATCCAGCGCTGAATTATAGCTCGTGACAGCGAGGATTGGGGACGGATCCGATTCTCGGGATTACTCTCAATCTCTGCATTCCAAAGTTACTTGTTTGGTTAGAAAAAGGGATTAAGTGCTATGACATATAATACAGATTTGATGTTCATGAATTTGACCTTTTAGTAGATCGTTTTTGTAAAATAAAAGACAATAATTTTTTTTTTAATTGTGAGACGTAGTTACTAAGAAACGCAGAAGGAAAATGTATACAGATACATTCGTTGTTATGTGCTAATATACGAAGAATTACAACGTCATAATTATGAACAGGATCAAATTCGACAGTTCTCTTACAAATAACAATTATGTTCTCAACACGTTTAACTACTTAAGTAGCAGTCTCTCCTAAAATTCTATTCGTCGTATGACACAGTTATCTATAAACGGCAAGC
>LGAG01000070.1:130708-141303 GCA_001278395.1 Lerema accius
ACACCGAAGCGAAGCGAGGGCGGGTCCACTAGTTTGGTATAAACCGGGCGACTTTAAAACGAATTTGTGGTTGAAGGATGTCATACTACCTTACTCCATATTAAAGTACCTTTACGAAACGGGGGTAGATTAAAAAAAATTACGTGCATAAAAGTATCTTTGATACCTACATGGATAACTGATTTTTGATTGGATTTTTACTGAGCAATGTTTACTTAAGAAAATAATAACGCTCAATACATAATGATACCCGCTAATCGCCGCTATGATATCGCTACATAATGATATCCGCACATTGGGATTCCCTGTATCCTAGGTGGTATAGACAATATAAATATACACATTCAAAACAGAACAGAAAACTTAATTGCCCATCCGGCTGGATCTGTAAAACCCACTGAACAAATATCATGCTGGTTATCACCCTTGTGGAATCCTTACTAAAGTATTTATTTCCTTTCCTAATAGAATAGATAGCGTTGTAACATATTCAATAATACTGATCATATTAGTGCTAATCCAAACATACAGACTTACGGTCGATTTTAAAACACTTTTCGGGTTCTGTTGTTTAAACAACGGAACGGATTATGTTTTTAATATAACTGGCGTTTACATTGAACTTATAACTACGTAGCATTATCTGGTTCCCAGTTCTTTTTACGACTACCTATTTACGTAAACAAGTAATAATAATTAATAAAAAAATACTTATACTGACCTTGTCATTAAAATGTATATTTGTGATTAGAAAGAGGCAACCAATTTAATTTATTCGCAACATAAAAATAAATACGTGTATGTACAACGCCTTGCTAAGCAAAGTGAACAAATATTACGTTACCTTTTGATACAGAAAAGCTTAATATTTAACAGTAAGTAAAGTTTGAACTGCCGAGTGCACGGTACACGTGGAACGTGGGGAAGTTAAAAATTCAGCGTTTAACCCGCTACAGATAATCTTTCCTCGTAGCTGACAGCTCTGTATACAATACTAGTCGTTCGCTCTTACTTCGCTTCGGTAGATCTTAAGTCACCAGGCATAACCTATCTTTCTGTATTTTTACGACATAGAAAACTTAAGGAGGTATGGCGCAAGTCGCTATGCCAAAACGTCGTTAAATGAGCCCTAGATTCGATTCCAGCGAGGTGAATTTGAACGATGAATTTATATTTCTGTTCTTGGTCTGGATATGTGTCCCTTGTCTATTTAAGTAGTCCATGGCACCCGCGACACTGGGAATACTAGTGTGGTATACTAGTGTGGTATACTAGTGTGGAATACTAGTGTGGAATACAGTGAATACAGGGAAAACTTTATTTCCCATTAAGAATTATACAATTCACTGAAATGAGAAACATTACATTCTATAATTTAGTTTACGCGTACATGAGCAGGTTTATAGCGAAAAAATACCAATAATAAGTTTTTTAGAATACACGCTTTGCGTTAACTGCGAAATATTGTAGCGCTATTTATTGTTAAATCATTTAAGGGTGTATACCTCCATGTATTTATAATTGGATGTTCGCTACAGACTTCCTTATCAGGAGACTGGCATGTCGTACCGTGTAACAGTATTATTGGCATGAAATTGTCTCCTCGATTGCCGTACATCGTTGACACAATAACACATTGTCTTGCCAAATGCAGTATTCCGTCGCTCTGCTTGTCGTAGCCTTGCATATAAAGGTAAAATAACTATTATACTTATTGGTGTAGTTATCTATACTAATAATATAAATCTGAAGAATTTGTTTTCTTTTTTGTTTGAACACGATAATCTCAGGAACTACTGGACTGATTTGAAAAATTGTTTTAGTGTAAGATAGTCCATTTACTGAGGAAGGCTATAGGCTATATAACGTCACGCTAAGAATAGTAAGAGAGGAGCAGCAATAACAAATATTGAGAAAACGGCAAAATTACGCGGGCGGAGCCGCCGGCGATTGCTGGTAACACATTATAAAAATAAATACACTTACTGCAATGTCTATTTGACGGACCTACAAATTTTAATGCTAACATCGAAGCTGTAAGTAAGAAAATGTTCATTTTAATCTGCCAATTTGACGGTATGAGCTGTTTAAATTATTTTGATTAAAATTTATGTTTTAAGTTCCATAGCTTAACATTATTTTTTTATAAAAAAATTGATTTCTTATATCTTTAACTGATCCATAAATTCTATTCTTAAATAAGTCTTCTTTATATTTCAATGAAATTCCTGTGAAAACGGTTCAGAGGTTTCAGAGATGATCGGTTTTTCCTTTGAAAGACGTGTTTTATCTTAAATGTTGATTAAAATTACAATAGGAGCTGACAATGACAGAACCTCGCCCTTCACCCCAGTGGGCTACCGATTACGACAACTAGACACTATTCAATTTCATAATATTCAATAACAACACCCACACAGAAAATGTAAAGCGTCTAGTACAACCGCAAACTAAACTACTTTTAATTTCACTGAACAATCACAACCATTTCTCAAACATTCACAGTACAATTAGTAACTTTGTATTAATCAACAATTCATTTAGTGTTTGTGATTCTAGAACAAAACAAAGATAGAGTGGGAGGCACTGTCAATTATTCTCTAAAGTCTAAAAGGCTACGAAATAAACAAACATATCGAAGCATGTGGTCCTCCAAATCCCTGAACAAATAACTTTTGTGATCCATAAACAATTTGTCCATAAGTTTGCATTATCGCTGTATTGCATTTCGAGTTATTTTGCAAACGTTAATGGCAGTTATACGAGTACAATATTCTTAGAATCCTTGAAATAACTCGTGTAACATTTTGTAGCCTCGGTCTTATGTTCAGCGAGTGAATAAATAGAAACACTTTACATTTAATATTATTCTCCTGTAGACACAAGGTCCCTAATTTTCACATTTTGTTTGTTTCGATATTCTGTTTATTTGGCCTACGCTTACGTGTATTTTATTTACAAAAGAGACGGCCGTAATAAGTGGACCTTTCGACGTTTATTGCTGAACGTAGCACAGTTTTTTGGCCTACTCTAATCTGCACTGTCTATCTAGGGATGCAAGCTACTAAAAATCCATCTAAGGCCAGCCTAACTAATAATGCTTTATTGAGTAGATATTGTTGTACTTACGTTTATATGAACTTACAGTTGTCAATGGCTGAATGTGACTCCAGAGTAAGTATGTTTAGTGAATAACTGATACCTAAATATAATCACCAATAGCTGAATCGGTAAAGATAGTACCTCTCGAATAAAATTTAAATTCCTTGTGTACCTTAACAAAAACTATACTTGTTCTTCGATTGTAGATAAATGAAATTAATACCACACAGGAGCCCTATTTGGATCTCCTCTGTCATGGGTGCCATGGACTACGCACAAACTCTACTAGAGATAAAAATTCAGATAGTCTTCAGTAAAAAAATGTGAATTAAACAAAAACTATTTATTTCAGTGCTCAGGCAATAACTGCACGACTGGGGTAAGTTATATTCGTTCACAACTATCATTGTTTCTTGAGTCGATCTAATGGGTGAAAAACCATCCGTTACATCTTTCACGTTTCATCCCAGAATCAGAGTCATTAACATTATTTCTGTCAAATACATTTAGTTCATGTATATCCCCCTTATGTACCCAAAATTAATTTTCAAGCCCCCTTCGCCACTTTACTTCAAATAGCTGACGACAATATAGTAAGATAATGCCAGCTTTATAGAACAACTTATTATAATAATCAATACTTAAAAGTTTAATATCTCTGGCTTTTGGAACGAAATTACCAAACTTGTTTTAAATGGTTGCCGAACTTGAAAACCTTTATAAGTTATTCTGGACGCTCAATTTGATAATAATCATTTGAGCTAAAGTAAAGCTTAGTCTTTGAACATTATTAATTTTATACTTTACATCGCTATTTACATTTAATATCAATTTTCATCAATACTTTTAATAATTTGTCGTTAAAATAAATCTTGTTAGCTAGAACAACGGACGAGAAGAATAATAATTAACTGCAATTAATTATATTTTGTGTGTATGTATCTATTAATGAAGGCATGATCAATAGTCTCACCAAAAGTACAAAGAGTCAGTCAAAATATTCGTAAAGCTAACAAAATAAGGTCTGCATTCTTTTCATTATGTTGTACGAGTAGCTATACCCATTATATTACCCCATATATTAGTCTCGAGCCTGACAGCAAGTCAAAATTCAAAATCATTTATTTATGTAGGTATCAATGATACACTAGTTATACAAGTCAAACAATTTTTTTTTTATCTACCCCCGTAAAGTTGCTTTAATATGAAGGAGAAGAAAGGGGAAAGAACCTCCCCCGAACATCTTTTGCACATCTTGTCACTAATGGATATTGAGAGTAAAAAAATATTGTCGTATTCTCTTTCAGCTAAACGACTTGAATGAGTGTTACGCTACGGTAAGTGGAAACTATACAGCTGATTCGAAATCTTTCGGTGGAATGAAGCGAGAAATCACGACTCGAATAAATGTTTACTGCGTGTTGTGATCGTCCGTTCGATAGACTTGGACATAACACAGATATCGGTAGCACTAGAAAGCTGTTATTTGATTTGAATTCATCATCATCATCATCATCATCACTAATCGCTTTAGAATTAAATCTTTAAAAATATATTTTGTTAGAGTCGATCGTCCTTCCCCTAAACCTCTCGACCGAACTGTTGGTTTGAAAATTGTTATCTAAATCTGAAATTGATATCAGTAACTGAATAGTCAATTAATTTAATATGAAAACTATCACAGACAGTAAGTCTTTAAACTTAAGTAAGGTTAACTTTAATTAAATAACTATGAAAACTGGCACGCACTTCGCAAATTTGATTTAGAATGTTCTCGAAACATCTTAGACCAGTCCCAGAATGAAATATATTTTAGCGGATTCAAAAAATAAAAAGTCCTACCACTGACTAGTTATCAGTGTACTAAGTGGTAAGTCTGTTTCTGCATACGCAGCAAACAAAATAAAATTATTGGTGGATTTAAAAACACTGTACAAAGGAACTTTCAAAGATAACCTTAGTGTTCTTAGTAACTGAACGATGGACGCAACGACCTCTTAAATAATGGTCTGGCCAAAGTTCAGTCCATTGTTACTTAGAATGCATCGTAAGCAGAAGAGGTTGCCTGAATATAAAGTGTCTCTTTTACCTCCATATTTTCATGTTTTCAGTGCTTTGAAGATTCTTGTTCTGTCACAGTAAGTATCTTACATTCTTCGTAACTCCAGTTGACGAGCTCACACCCCTACTATCATTTCAGAGCACTATTATTTTACTTTTACGGAGCTATTTTTTACTGAAATATCAGTACGATAATCAGACGTGGTAATATATTAAAACATTACATAATTTAAAGTTATAGCAATAAGAACTCCAAAATATTACAGTAGCACCCCTGACTATCATAAATTTTTTAGGGCTCCATAATGAAAATTTTGAAAAAATATTTTTCGTAAAATTGGTCTTTGCCTTTTGACTATTACTACTCGTATGCCTACTAAAGATCGTTCACCACCCTTGCTATAAGCATATCATGTTACCAATAATCCTACCTACTTTAACTCTAAAGAAAAGTCAAGTACAGCCACTCGAACTGTTTGATCCGCCGAATTTATTATGAGGCCAGGGATTTTAGCCTATTAATCGACCATACTAAGCATGGATCTCTCTTGACAACCAAGGAGGCCTAGAACATACTCCATCAATTAAATAGATTCAAAGAGGAAAACAATAACACATTTTCTATTTTATCAATCAGGTTTTATAACAAAACATAGTGTTGTTGAAATAGTTTTTATATTATACTTAATACGGTGTATTTATAATATGGAGGCCGCGAAACAAAAAGGTCGGATAAAGTTGCTCTAGCATAAGAAAAATACCGCAGAATACTCACAGGAATATTGTATAAGGATTTTAGTGTTGTTGGCGTCGGTAAGCCGTACTTTGTTTCAATATTTCACGCGTGGTGAAGGATCAAGAGGCATACTAATAATAAATCTGTATCGAGGAAAATTCTGGACATTGAATATTTTTACCAAATTATTATAGTAAGCCGTGCTATCGAATTTGATATTTTTTAACACTGAGTGATTCGTGGGTTGGTACTCAACACATTTTTAATATCTAATATGGCTTACTCACGTTGAAAGTCGGAGTTTGTCCGACTAGTTTCGGAGCGTTCCGAGGTCCTTCCTCAGGAGCACGCACGTCACTCGGAGTGTTTGATATTTTTGTTTAATGATTGTCTGTCTATCAGATTGTATGGGTATCACGTGGAAATCTAAACCGATTTAGATGAAACTTGCCTTGTTTATAGCTTAATTGATGGGGCCTGATGAAGAATACTTTATCCTAAAAACTTTTTCGTTCCCACGTTATAATATGAAAGGTTTACCGAAGCAAAGCGAGGGCGGCCACTAGATTGTTTAGTGTTTATGTATTTTAAGGGTTTTACCCTAAAGACATGAATAAACAATTTCAAAGCCAATAAAAAGCTATACACTAAGCCTTTTTCATATTTCTTGTACTTATATCATTCACATATTTTATTACGTAGGTGTAATCTACTCGTAGAGAAGAAATTTAATCAATTTCTTGTAGCGCCGGCATTTATTGTCCTGAGATTTAATCTTCATATAATTACAAACTGTTCACCGTTGAATTATGAATCATATTTGTTTATCATCTTCATCATCATCTTTATATTTCGCTTCATGGTCATCCCAAATGTTTGTCACATGCAGTGTAGTGTCCTTAACGCGTTGAAGCTTTAATTCAATCAATAATTAGTGACGTCAACACATATAGACAGTGACAATAGTGACCTTTGTTCAACTGGTCAATTGAGGCTTTGTACCTAGTAACTATACAAGGTATAATACGCTAGGACAAATTAGTTAAAGGTTCTCTTATATAATATTGTTTAACAAAACAACTAATAAATAATCTAGAACACACGCAGAACTAGAAACAAAGTTTCCCAAACAGAAACCTTCAAACTAACATGTTGTTTGTCATCACAACTAGTTGTTACTTGTCTTACTCACATTTAAGAAAAAAGAAAAAATATCGCCGTATAGGGTTGTCATCCGGCTAAATTTCCCCGGACTTGTCCGAGTTCAGTGCGTCAGATGTTTTACTTTTGTTGCCATTAAATTGAAAAATAAGTAAAAATAAAACAAATCTAAGATGAAACAGTTTTCATCCGGGAAAGCCCAAGGTTTTGTTCAAATATCCGGGGCTTCCGAAATGTTTTTCCGAGGTCGGCAGTTAGATGATCGCAGCCCTACCTATACACATACGTTTACGTAACCCACAATACATTTGTTAAACAAAACAAATAATAAGTCTCTCTCAAACTTGATCCTGACTAACAATGTAAGTTTGTGACGGGAGCTCCATGGCTCTATACTTTCTTATAATTTGACGATAAACCAGACAGTTCTGTAATCCTTTAAGCTGTAGTAAGCTCTATTGTGAAGGGTTTATTTGACAGACAACTTAAACTTTTTTTTTATCTTAGAAAAAGATATAAGTCTACAGACGCTTTGTAATCATGGAAGGTACTTGAATATTAGCTTCATGGCATTTACGGAGTTTAATACCGCTCATATTAAAATTATTTGTTCAGTTTGTTCTCTTTTGTTATTCAATTTATCTAAAACCATAAAGCATAACAGTTATCAACTGTCTTTTAGAATGTTATACCAAACGTCTTCGATAAGCCTACAAACTGCAACCTAATGCTCTTCGCCTTTCAAAGCACGAAACATTCATGAAATTTTATCATTCTCCAACTTCCGTTCACCGCCACTGCCTCGATAATCGACGTTTTCCAAATTGACAAATCGTTTAGACAGCCTTAATATCTAATATCTTACACAAGCAGAGCAAAAGTAAAGACCCGATTTGGTTGAGCTACACAATCATGATTTTCTGTATACAGAATATATTGGGATGATTTTATTTAACCCATTAAGAATTATGCTTCTACTTATGGCATAAAAATATTGTCGGTATACCTACTAGTATTTACAGGGCTCTAACTACCGAGTTAAACTGCCAATGTAGGTTCATGTTAATTTTAAGGTGTTTAGATATTTATTTCTTAATTTCAGTGCTATGGACCCCAGTGCATTTCAGTGGTAAGTTTCAAAAGATAGACGCCATGAAGCGGCGTGGTTGAGTATGTGAACCTTTTCAGAACTGAAGATTCGATGCTATTAGTAAACATTTGACCGTAGGTATTGATAACTAACTTGCCTATATCTCTGCTGACAGTAATTAAATCTTTGCAACTTTAATACACATGCTGTTGAATCTACACCTCTAGCCCTACTCATTGTCAAACAAGTGAAATAAAGTAAATATTTGCTTAATTTCCACCACATGTTCCATGTCGACTTTTGTTTGCTATTCCGCGGGATCTGTAGAAAGTATCCGGCATAAAAAGTATTCCAGCTGGATTCTAGATGTCAACTCATATTATTTCCACGGCGAGCAATTTAAGTTGGCTCGAGTTACTCGGTTTGAAGGATCTTGAGTCAGTAATAATAATAAATCAGGTTTTGTATCTCAGGCCTCGTTTATTCGATATTGTGGAGATCTTAGATTTGGCTGATTTGCGATAGGGCACATTTGGAATTATTCAAATTTCCGAGAGATATCTACGCCCTTGATGAAATACAATAGATTTCGATCATAATGTATCTGGCTTTGAGAATTCAACTATGTATAAAATACATTACCGTGTTGGTTCAACGCTAATTCAATTTAGAGAGGGAAGTTGTCAATCTAACTGTAAGAAGTTTTTATGACGGATAAAGTTCTCGCAAAACACAATCAATGGCTGTACGACAACTATTTTATATTATTACAAACGGTAGTAACAGATTTCTTACAATTCCACCAATTTCCACCTCCTCCGGGTATAATATTTTCAGCATAATTAAGGAATTTTAGTTATAAATTCTAACAGATACAGTCACTCCTCGGCAGATATGACATTAGCGTTCATAAAATATTCTTGTAGCACTCACCGCGTATTACTTTTAAGTTCAACATTGTAAGGCGTTATCTGAATAAAAATCTGTTATAAAAATCTGTTTATTTCAGTGCGCTGGTTTTAAGTGTCGGGCTAAGGTAAGAAGAGTCGCTACACCTTAATATAATAACATTATAGCCTACCTACTACTTTGTCAATGAACTCTTCCTAAGCACTTAGTTGGTTTTAGGATAATAATTGGACGTGTGCCAGGTCTTTTAGTATTGTGTAGTATTTTTAAATCACTATTAAAAAAAATATTATTACATTATTATTTTATTTATAATATTGCATTTATTATTATCATTTTTGTATTCTAAAATCACTGTTACTCCATTTTTCATTCAACTAGGCTGTTTAGGCAAGGACTTATCCTTTTAGCTCAACATTACTGAAATGAAGTAAAAAAGTATTTTCTTTTCAGTGTGAAGGAGAAAAATGTGTTTCCAACGTGAGTAACTTTAATAAATAATCCATTAACAAAATATTTTTTTTGAAACAGAACAATAATTTTACGTCGTCCTTTTGTGCATTATATTCACTCTCATATTTTCCTTCACCTGTCGAAGGTAAGATAGGACATTAGTAGATAGTATGCTATTCAACACGTAAATCTTCTTACAATTAAAATTTAGCGTCTGATTTCGAAATTCCGGGCTTAGTTTAAGTTCTTGATTAAGGTTAATATTGTAATAACTAAATAACGTGTACTCTGTACATAATGTTGAGAATATATAGTACCTTTTTTAAACCACTTTTTTCATTTGAAACTTACGTGTATAGTCTCATTATATTACAGTGTACAGGCTTGGCGTGTGACGCAAAGGTAAGAAACATCTAAAGGCGGAAACAGACTTTGCGAGGCAAACGCCACGAACGGCGCACAGCGAATGCTTCGCAAGGTGTGTACCTTTATATTCGTGGCGAGGCATGTGCTACGCACGTGCGAGGGCGAGCCAACGCATGTCCGCAAATGCTTCAAGATCAAAGTGCCTCAGTGCGAACATTAATTAGTTGTGGACGTTGTCGCGCATGCACGTTCGAAATGTGCGCCGCGTACGATATCCACGCACGCCTCAACTGAGAAAATCCATCCAAACGCAACGCACTAGTCGCTATGAGCCGGGCGAGCTGGCCAAGAAACGCTCGCCGCACACGCACGCATCTGTGCGTAGCACATGCCTCGCCAAACATGAAGACACACATACGCGGCATTTACTTCGCACGCGATGGCGTGACCTGAGCATATGTTGGTTTAATATTTCACAACGCATGCCTCGGGCCGAGGCATGCGTTATGCGCCGTTCGTGGCGTTTGCCTCGCAAAGTCTGTTTCCGCCTTAAAGTAGCCGCCACGCAGCTTTATATCTCGTATAAGACCCGTTAATCACGTGAGGCTCGAAAGGGGGGGAGGGGTCGATAAAAAAATCATGAAATATCGCAAGGGGGGGAGGGGGCGTAGTAATATATGACATGTATTTATTTTTTCGGCAAAGGCAATATTTATT
>LGAG01000070.1:159364-188899 GCA_001278395.1 Lerema accius
CAGCAATATCTCAGGAGTATCTACTATTAGAAATGAAAATGTATCAAGAAAGGTTAAGTACGCGGTAGGTACTTGTAAAGAATCTCTGATTGGATTTTATTGGAAGCAATCCTTTTGATTGGATAACAAACATAACATTCGATGTTATTTAACTATGTAGGATATATACGTGTACCTAACTATTATTGTTACAAATTAATTTTTTCTTCACTAAAATTCGAAATCCTCCGGAGGCCAATGGAAGAGAATATTTAGAATATTAAGTTCGTTAAAATGATTTTATTATGTTTAACGGTATTATCAGAGTAATTAAGATAGGTAATTCCTTACCTATTTCATTTAATGTTTTCTTTTTTGTATTACAATATTATTTACTTTGGATGTGGCCTCGATAAAAAAGCCATCTTAGAATTACTGTCCTACCTTCTAAGCCTCCTCAATTTCAATCATTCATGTAATACCCTACTGACCCGTCAATCAGATCAAGCCATACTACGGCATGCTAAGTATGGTCATCGAATGAATTACCTCAACTATTTCCCCAATCTTGTACTTCTTCATGATGAACTTGGCGTCATTGCTGTGCGCGTCGTCGAAGTCCTTGGTGCAGTCCATGCCGGCCTGCTCGAGGATCATTTCATCACCAGCCGGGTGCTGTAATATAAATATACTTCATTGACCTCGTAGCCTAGTTGGTAGTGACCCTGCCTGCGAAGCGAGGAGTCCCGGGTTCGATTCCAGGCCGGGGCAAATATTTATGTGACAGATAAATGTTTGTTCTCGGGTCATGGGTGTTAGTGATGTGTTATTAGTGTTGTCCATACCACCCGCGACACAGGGAATCCTACTTCGGGGGTATGAGTGTGTTCGCGTTTATTTATTTATTTCGCGTTTATTTATTGCTTACAGACAGCTGAGAATTGAGATGATACTCCAATTGGACCCAAAGGTCTCCAAGTCTGCTAAAATGTTTAATGGCCCCACAGACCTATAAAAAAAATAGACGGAGCCATCCAACCGAAAAGTGACGAACGTAAATATGGAGCCGCTCGAACATATGAAGCCAGCCGCTCGGTAGTATACGGCGAGCGACTAACAGATTTTTGTTCGTCACTTATATTTTAGTCGCAATTGTAAACGATCGCTCTGTCTATTCTTTTTTATGGGCCTGTGATTGGCCTCTAGTTGCATTCTGTGCCAGGAATAAGCCTGCAGTCAATACCTAAATTAAGTAAATCCTCAGACATTCGAAGAAATCAAGGCTGTCCCCAGATGTTATTGAAAAAAAATTGAGCAATAAAAAAGACATTTAGAATTCTATAGTAAACCCTGGGTCTGGCGGAGAAATCCTTAGGGTATTTTCGTTAAACTTAGATATAAACTTAGGTAAACCGACAATGACGATAGTCCTAAGTATGAATGTGCTGCGTTGGCTCACCTCAGGGATGTACTTGGTGATGTCATAAACGGAGTCCCTGTACACGATCCAGATGGGCGCGTTGTTCTTGCCGTTCCTGGTCGCCACCTCGGCCAGCGTGTACCGCGTTACCTCGCCCATTGCTACACAAAATATTGGGATAAATTATATTACCTAATATAACTTTAGACTCTTTCACTTCACACAAACACATCCCACTCCTACTAATATTATAAATGTGATGTTATGATGTTTGTAAGTCCTTCACGCTTTAACCGTTGAACGGATTAAGCTGAAATTTGACCCACAGATCGTTTGCACCCAGTAATAGGACATAGAATAAATTTTATCCCTATTATAGGTTCGCTTTTGATAAATCCAATATTTTTTAAACAACTTTTCCGCAGGCGAAGCCGCGGGCGTCGTATAGTTATTAATACATTTATTAATCCATTATTTTGAATTTGAATAAGAATTATCTTACAATTTTTCTAAGTCCTAATAACTGACATTTCTTCGCTTAAAGAAATTTAAGTACCCATATAAGTTTAGTATTCTATTTACTTTATTTTGTATCGATAACGCAACGAAAAACAATCGGTATTTATATTATGACTTGCATTATTTTTTGTATTACGCCGACTATTATTGTTTTCCTGAATCACTCGATTTATTAGCGAAATACACAATAAAGTTTTAATTTACCTACTTAGATTAGGAATCGCGGTCGCCCGTTACAAACGATGCTTTGCTATACTATGCAATGATAGCGATACGCGTGTTGTAAATTTGGCTGCGGAATGGAATGCCTGCGTAATTGATAACTATAAATTAATGATAACATCGTCATTAATTAGGTATTTCAAGGATAATATTTCGATTTAATAGATTCTATATTTGACGTCAGTGTAGTCTTGTATTCGATGACCCTACTTTTCTTTTTTAGGTCTCTAATTAATTACCTATTTCGTAATTTACTTTTAGTTAACTTTTAAAAGTTGGTTTAAGTTTTGTTAATTAAAACGTTATTCATTAGATAACTTGGCAGACGCGGTGCATCGGCATGTTATTAAAACTCTTTTAATTTATGGATGTAATATTATGTTAACAAGTTAGATCTTTGCATAGTTAAGTTAACTGAGAAAAGCTAACTAGTGGTTAATATAGAGATACACTTTATTACTAGGCACCCACTTATTTGTTTTAAACATCGAATTATATTTGAATCGTCATCGTGACTTATAATCATCGATAAATATTTGGGAAAACCCAGACACTTCAGTTTTAAAATTAGTTACCACGAGATAATTTGACACAATCACAAACTAGCACTATAAAAAATGAGTTACCGTACAAAATTAACACAATAGTTTCCTAATTTTATTTCTAATAATTTTCTAACGAGGCCTTAAAAGCACAAGGGCTCCGACATGCCCTAAGACGGTTATAATTATACGCCTAAAAAAGATCAACACGTAGATAGAGATTTATAAAATTGCCTACATCTCTTCAACTTGACAATAAATAATTTTAATTAAATTTCATGTACTCACTAGTATATTGTCTTCGAGGACAGCCACCCGACGCGCGTCAGACTCCGCCGCAGACAGCTGACGACTTTACCTTTGACGACCGTCATCGACAACACTCCGATATCAGCGATAGCGACCGATAACTCTCCATTGATTTTAGTCTGTATTTGTTGTGCACTCGTGTCGAGGTCTTCTGCTATTTCAGGGGCTTTACTTGTTATGTCCAATTTAACATTCTTTAGTGGTGTAACTTCTTAAATAATTGGTAAGGGTTGTAAGCATAGCCAAAAAATATTATAGACTCATTCTTCGGAACAAAAAAGCGTAGAAGGAAAAAATATAACGTTATTAACTAAAGATAACATTACCCGGTACATTGCTAAGCAGACCTTGCTCAGTGACATACGTCAGATCTTAAAGAAAAAAGAAAAAAATGGACCTAATTTTTTTGTTCCGAACACTGCGTCTATATGTATAGGTACGAATACTTTTTGTTCTGAGGTTGGAAGCTAGTATTTTTCTGTTGAAGGTGATCAAGGCTCTGACGATCCCTGTGGTACTCACAAGATAGGAAGGTATTTTGCCCTCTTGCTAAACCCCCCCTTTTAAAATTGAATGAGGAATATTTTAAAGTGTTTCTGTTACAGTGTAGGGGAACCAGAAATGTAAGCACGTATATATTTTTTTAAAGTTTCGTTACATACATGAGTCTCATTCTAGTCTAAGTTAATTTTATTTAAATACCTTAATGACACGCGAAAAAATTTACAAAAAAATAATCCTTTAGCAAACTTGTATAATTTGTAGATAAGTTAAAATATATTTATCCAAATTTAACGTTATCTTTGTATTAGATAGCGCGATAACGATAAGATATATTGGGAAGTTAATACTAAAATATAGACATGTGTTATATGTAATACCAGATACAATTCTGTAGTCGATGTTTGTCTATAAGCAATATACGGTAGACAATGCTTATTAATGTGAACGATCAAGTAATCTGTATAGTAAACCCACCACAATCATATAAAACGACCCCTATACCGTAATGTGTATATTATAAAAGGCTGCCGGTAAAGGAAAACCAGGGAAGTTTAAATACCACCAAGAGAAAGCATTTAATTCATGAGTGTTATTGTTCTGTTTATGTATGTGTGTCTAGGTGTGTATGTGTTCCTATTTATGTTGTCCATTTAACCCATGAAACGGGGAACCTTAGTGTTAGGCTATCAGTATGTAGCGTTATCACCAGGAAATAGTAGGTACATTCCACAGCTCATTGACTTCACTATGGGCACTACAATACTATGAATGATAGTTACGCTTAGGTTAATCATAGACGAGCACTTCAAAACAATCATGACCGGTAGATTCACGCAGTTACTTGCAGTCTGAACATTATAAAGCCAGGGTTAACTGGTAGAGAATACCATTTGGCATTAAGTTAGCCCTTGTAACTTATGTTCTAAAGGAATAAAATAATAAGCAATTTGAAGTATAAGATTTGTACAATCTTACAGGCCGAATGTTTCAAGTTACCGACGTTGGTCCATGACCACTTTTAGGTAAATCATCCGACCGCGGCGCCGCGCGGCGGCACTACTAATATCTTATCGTACCTACTTTATATTTCATACGTGACTATCGGCAAATAGTAATAATCTTTATAAAATCTTTCGTACTTCCCCAGATAAGTAATAATAGTTTTTATTAATAATACTGTACTCCTAATTATATCACAACGTCATATTATCTGGTCATATAGCTGTTTATGTAATTGGCAAACTACGTTATATTTTTAACTAATTGACTATTTAACCATTTTGAATGAGCCAGTTATTAAATGACACCCTGTCTTCCAGTCTCGATGTTGGTTTGTAATGGCATTGAAGGCACATAAAATCAGTATCAATTTATTGATGTTTTGTACAAAAGTAATTCTTAGATAGTATTTCATAAAAGTCACAGAAGCTACCATTTCCTTTAACACGACGCCGTTCCATTTTCCACCTAAAGGAAACAAAAAGTAATAATTAAACGTTTACACAACAGTACTTAATAAGTAAGACTGTAGGTACACATAGGTAATAATTTAATACTAGAGACAAAGCCTTTAACTTCATTTACTTGTTACACACATAGTAAGTAAGTATTTAGCCAAAAGTGAAAAGTGCCAAAACAGTTTAAAGTGAATCAAGCTTTAGATACCTAGTATGCATATATTTTACTCTTATGTATTTATATTTTACTCTTACTTTTCTAAAAAAAAAAACTTGCCGACGAAAAGTCGATAAATAGGTCGTTACTAACCACATGTCCTATAAGGAACTTGTGTATGAGATGTGTAAACACGTATTCCGGCATGCCAGCGCCACGCGCCGCCACGGTCGCATCTCTCCCCCCTAACTGCTGCAGAGGACCTGGACCGCCTGGATGCTAGAAGATCCGAAGTCAAGTTATTTACTATATACTATACACTATTTAAAGAATCAATATAACATTTCTTTAGCACGGTCCATGCGTTTTACTGGTCAACCTAATTCGGAAGTCGGAAGGTCTTTTACCGCTCGAAGGCCTGTGAATGTTTCACAGTAACAACAGGATTCGACGATCTAAACACCCTCCGAAGCACGGAAGCGCTTAACTCAACCAATTTTTGCTACTGGTCACCTATATTAACTTTATTATTTTGAACAAACGTACATATTGAAGAAGTTCCGTCAGATTGTAAACGTTGCAGTCAATGATTACACACAGCGAGGCGCCGTCCTTGCCGTCGAATTCAGCTACCTCCTCCCACGAGAAACATTTTTGAGGCTGTAACATTCATCCAATTTAAAAGCGGAAATTTCTTATGCTACCCAATATCTCATGACAAAGTTTAACGACTGTCACTTTACGATTACAGTATGGACCGTGGGTTTTACCTGCTTTTCAAAACACGAAAACACTCAAAAACTTTCATGCCACTACCGATCACCGATCCACTTTTCGACCGCGCCAGCAGTTAAATAACTTGGTCAATCTTTCACAATCGATGCAAGTTATCGGGGTGTGAGCATTTTATATAGGTCATTAATTAAACGAAATACAATGTAGTTACTATTACCTGTTGAGACAAGTCAGGAAATCGCAAGAAGTCTTCAGGAGTTGTGGAATACTTTTGTAAGTCGTCGCTCGGAGGCCTGATGCTTTGGTCCAGAGGCAAAACTGCTGCTGAAGCTGTAAAATACAAATGCAATACTCGTAGCATTTCAGATAAATGGTCTCCGGGCAAACTTCGATAAGAGCTACTTACGCCTTTCTGCACGAAACAAGAACAATTTTTATAGACTTATTTTACAGTTTTTATAGGCTTATTGAAACAGAGTTCCTTATAGGGCGATTTTTATAGGCGTAGGTTCTACGAAAAAGTTAAGGAAAATCTGTAAACCGGAAGAAACATTTTTTTAATAGGAGCGTTACCCGGTTAAGTACACTTAACTGTTAAATTTTCTAGTGTTATGAGATCTAGTGTAGGTACTTTTAATAAGTTTAACTAAGGAACTTAGTATCTGATAGGGTTGCCAATATCACCGATGCTTCTAGACATAATATATTGACTTTTTTTTAAAAGGGAAAATCTTTAATATACCCGATATTAATACTTAATAACCCACTAAAACACCCCTCCTACGTTTTTCGCAAAGCTACCAACCAACGCATATAAAAAGACTACGACACCTCATATGACCGTACCTGCTCCGTCTCAATTAATTTACCTATGAGAAATTAGAATCATAAACAGTAAAAGCGATTATGAAACGAGTGTAGTATGTGAGCAATGAATCCAATCCTGCAATATGTAGCGTCAACACAGTGTTTGCAGACCAGTGCCGTGTAGGACGACCATGATCAGCCTTTCATTGAGCCGGTTTATGGATTATTTCATGGCTGAACTAACAGTTTTATGTTCATTGATCATTTATACCAATTGCTCGCAAAATCAATGGCACACATGAAATGGGAATGAATAGCCATTGCGTCGTAATGTACTCGTACGTTATCACTGTTATATACGAGTATATCTCTAACTATAACAACAAGATATACCTAACATCCTTCATTGTATTCAAGTTATGTAGTATTTTAATTGTTCGATATTTATTTTTTATCGTGCTTTAATTCTGTTTTTAAAAGCCTAGAGATCTCAATTTTGACACCAATGTCCCATTAATATTAGCCTGACCAACGTCTTGAAAAAATTAAAGACTCTTCTCAATGAAAATATTAGTTTTATTTTTAGGTTTCAAGACAAACATTGTATGTAATCTCTAAGAAAATTTAATGCCCCCTAAAAATTCAGATAACGGCCATTTTTAAGCGTTAATTAATCCGTTAGTTGTTGCATTAACAAGATGATTGTCACCCTGGCGTGTCGGCGGACGACCAACACGTTGCGTGTCGACAACATAATTAGTATATTATACGACTGTTTACTCAGCTAAATCCGATCCGATATGTCACGAATCTTGATCCAAGTATTTGTAAGTTTCCTAGTATTTGATGGGCGTGCTTTCACTAATGATAGTATCTATACTACTAAATAAAATTGAAGTGTCTGTTTGTAATATTAATATAGCCACTTTATACTAAATGCATACTTATGTATACACGGTACACATACCAAAATAACATTTTCAAATTTTTTGTCGGTCTGTCTGTCTGTCTCTGAAACGACTGAACCGATTTTGACGGGTCTTTCACTGGCGGATAGCTGATGTAGTAAGGACAAGAAGTAACTTAGGCTACTTTTTTGCCTTCGTTTTGGCAAAGGTTTACCGAAGCGAAGCGAGGGCAGGTCCACTAGTTACAAAATAATTATTGTTTATCGTGTCTATTCGATTCGAGACGCCTATTACACTCAATTACTGGTAATAGCTAACTATTTTACTGTTGGTTTTATTTCGCGGTTTATCCTTCCTACGTCACCGGGAACAGGGGACTTGAACCTTTCTAAAAATAATATTTTTAGGTTTAGAAACAAGAAAAGATAACAATCATTATTGTTTTTGTAATGATTACAAGATCTGTATATTGTAGTAATATTGTTATAATACAACCAAAAATTATGTGCAAAATCATCAAAATTATTGCAAAAAGCAAATAATCATCACATCTATTCAGGGACAAAATCCTTTAATAAGCAAGGATGGTAAAACACTTCAAACAGACAAAGGATCACACATTCCACTTAATGGAAAGTTGTAACAAAAACGCATCATCTATGGACGTATCATGGATTGAAAAAATGTTTGTCTGGGCGAGGTGCAGAATGATTATACTAAATACTCGTATAAACGCAGAAGAAACTTACAACCAGTTTGCTCGGAACATAAATATGTAAAAAAATGCTAATCATTCTAAAATAAATTAAAATTGTTTAAATAACTCAGTAAATAAATAATC
This sequence comes from Lerema accius, assembly GCA_001278395.1. Lineage (NCBI taxonomy): Eukaryota > Metazoa > Arthropoda > Insecta > Lepidoptera > Hesperiidae > Lerema > Lerema accius. The sequence continues at coordinate 167,765 of LGAG01000070.1, forward strand.
AATGGCTAGTGTTACGTGATTACATCAATTTTCTTCCGAAGTTGTGTTAAATAAGTGTTGAAATATGAATGTCTCAAGCCTTATAAGACCTAAAGCAATTATTTTTCAATAGTACCTTTTAAGAGGGACACTACATAATGACGGGATAAATGATTACCATGCAACATTTCAGTGAATACCAAGAAAATGATAAAACTACTTACTTCCTACGTAAGTATGGGAAAATTACGCTATTTGTATACTTGTAAATGAGCTGCACAACGAACAGGAATGGTGAGCTTGGTTTCAGGCCCTAGTTAAACTCATGCACTACATTTTGCGCACATACTAAAGCCGGAACTATAACCTTATAACCAAGTGATTCCTGTTAATAAGTCAATCTAATCGGCGTCGCCGGATCAGTTATGTTTACGAGCGGTCATTCCAACTAACTTTACGACTGTCTCGTTCTGTTAATAGTCTAACTTACAATTGTAGTTTATTGCTTGTCTATAAACTACTGTTATTATTATCCGTCACGATAGTTCAGTAATTTGCCGCGGTCATTGACGAAAAGCAACAAATCATTCCATCATAGCGTAAAAGATGTAGATGCCCGAAAATTGCATTCTTTATTACTTTGCAAAGAGATGTGTAAACATTCGTATGCCGCGCGCATTATGCAATGATTATATTTCAGTTCATAAGCCAGCTGTGCAGAAAAGGAAGAGAATTGAATGTCGTTTAGTTCACAAGCAATTGGATATTAAATCATGTCAGTGACTGACATGTCACTGAAACTTTATCAGTCGCATACAGAAACATACACACACACAGGAACCATACATTAAGCTCACAATAGAATATAGTAATATGTATCTAACAATATCAGGTTAGCTATCCTACTCTGACGACTTCCTTCAATATATTGATAGAGTAATTGGATTGTCTCCAGTACCTAAGACCTAATGTAATTGCGCTGAAGGTGTTAAACGGGGATTACTCCAGTAGTAAAAATACAGTTGGAGTGTTACGTTAGGGCTTAGCGAACTGTCCACCGAGTTATCGTTAGCACGTTTTACATCACGTTGTGTAGTCATTTTTATCAATGTTTTTCTTCCGTCGTAATTTCTAACAACACACGGAAAATATGTATGTACCGGCTATTTTTAATTTCGAAATTCAAATTCGATTCGATTAAACGACTTTAATTCGTGAAAATAAAAAATTATCTTAGAAGTTTTTTTTGGGTTTTCTTTTAAAACGATGTTTATCGGGATTATTCAGGGCTTATTAAGATTATACGGGATAATTATTTAACAACCAAAAAGGCCTTTAATACCCAAAAAAATGTTTCGCAAACAAGTAAACCGTCTTTTGTTAAGTGATTATCAGATGATTCTTAATCACAGGGACAAATCTTGCTAGTGTTAGTTAATTTCAATTTAGTCAGGTTGTTGGCTGTTTTCGGTCGCAGCCCCGTACAATTTTACCGTCATGTTACTACATTGTTATGCTAGTAAGGTAACTGTCTTTTAAATTTGCAACTGAAATAAGTATAACTCCAAAATACGAGATATTTAGGCAGACAGGATAACCCAGGCTTCTCGCGTTCCCTGAAGAGGGAACTTTCAGCCCAAATACAATGAAAGCTCACGTTAACACTTATAATGAGTTGCTAAGTAAATAAAAAAACCCTACCACTGTACAGCTTATTAAAAGTTTGAGCAGTACTAAGCCGGGCCTAACGACTTCACCTTTAAAACTTGACCTCTCCATCTGACTCCTTATATTGGCCATTAAGTAAATGTAATGACGTCATCGGTGACGTCAGCCAGTTTTGCTGTTAAAATGGGCGGGGTCTACGTGGTCATGCGCGAGCTGACTCCTCCTTTCGCCCTCGCGATCACCAACTGGTATATAAGCTCGGAGCACTCGAAAGCACGACAGTACCAACTCGAGGACGCAGCCGGAACTTCGCACGAACCTCCCAAAAGTTTACGTCAACTCCTCGAAGGTAAGTACTCATTTTCCAATGTACTGATTTTCACAAAATGGAAGCCATTTCCAATTTTGTCTCCGCCAGAACGTACGACTGGGACGTGGATGAAATATTTTTTAACTTTTTAATACAATAATAAAATGAAAATAAGTAATACACACTTATTATGTGTAATATTAGATTATAACTTTACGCTTATGGTTTTTAATTAAAATGAAAAAAGTAAAAAAGAAAATGTAGTACTTGTAGTAAAAGAGAAATAGCAACAGGACATGACTAAATTTAACAAAAAAATATATTCTTGCTACTAAATATAAAAGGAGTTACCGCGGTCTAAAATATATAGGTAACTATGATAATAATTATAAGTACTGTGTTACAGAATTCAGTTGAATAATGTAATTCCTAATAAACAGTACCTAATAATCGTAATAAAGGAACATTTATTTTTCAAAGGAACGTTAATTAAGATCAGAAATAAGAAAAAATATTTTGATTCCTTCGGGACGCACACAGGACGTGCATGAATGAACCAATTTGCTCCGAGTCGCGAGATATAACGAGTGTATTTTATCTCAATTAACATATTCTTGATCTTTGAAATATTTTTATACGTTTAAGATACTCTAGAACTTCAACATACAAGCCGTCCTTGATAAAGTATATTTTTGTTTGCAAAGTCAAATTCAGTACATTTATTTCGTCTTAGAAACTAATAGCTCACTTAACGAGCGTCAAAATTTAAAATAACATGAATAACACAAAATGAAATTTAAAAATAAACAAAAACGCTACATTAAAATTTCCTAGCCTCGATAGACAAAACCTGTTATATCTTCGGCTTTATAAAAGACAAATACTTAAGCCATCGGACTGTGGAAATTATCACCGAAATAGCTGTCATAGTTCCAAAGTCAATATATGATTTGCTTTTACAATTATTTAAAAAGCAAGTTAAAAAACCACTATTTGTTGGTAAGGGTTATTATAGTGTGGAGGAATTATAGTAATGGTAAAATCATCGGGATATAATGCGCTGTGTAACTGTCAAAATGGACACTATTAAGACGCTAACATCTACAACTCGGGAACTTTTGTCTGACATTAGTTATAATGGCTACTCATGCCGGGAATCAAACTCGGGACTACCTACTTGACACCTTAGCATTATGATAATGCTATACAAGTTCAGTAACACTTAAAGACACGAAACTGCTTGAATTCAACAGGCCCTAAACGCTCAGTCCCCGACAGCTACCTAGTTCAACATTAAAGCTTAACTCAATTCAATGTCTCAAAGACAATAGCTCTCATATCATCAGCTTTATGATCAACAAACTAAATAGTGCAAATTGGCGTTTAAACGACAGATTAGACTATTAGCTTAAATAATCGCAATAGAAAAATATGATGACATTATAGACACAGCCATAATAAACTAGGTTATTGGTAATCCTACAGTAATTCCACGTCATATGTTTCTAAATAGTCTGATTGTAGCCGTCTCCGGCGCAGTAATTCGCCATCGGCTTAGCCGCTGTCAATTCCCCGCCGCGGGCTAATACATCACGCCAGTCCTTCGTAATTAAGCCTGGCATCCTTCCGCCGACAGTTTTTATGTACAAATACATAGAAAATATTCCTTATTCTAGATCACTTGATCTTCAAAGAATAAGACGTTTTCTTCGAAAAATAATTATGTATATTTTACGATAACGGAATGCATCGTCTGACTGCGGCGTTCAATTCTTTATACCATAATTTAAATACCATATTTGAACCAGGGTCAGATGAATTTTATTCATCGTATTTGGTAGACAAACTTTTTACTGCAATTTACACGTAAAAATAATTTATCAACACCAACTACATTATGTAACTACACCAACTACATATTACTACTACACCAACTATTACACCATTATGTAGTTGATAAAGCACCGTCATAATTTTATTACTGCAAATAATGAACAAGGTCCCAGATGTGACTTCGTTTCTTATATTTGGCTCGTAGAAAAATTTCGTAGCACCTCTACGAATACGCTACAGAATTAATATCAGTACGTAGCATCATCCAGTGTCGTAGCCGCGTAGCGCGTCGTAGCTCGTGGCAGCTGGTTGTCGTAATCTTGTCGTTTAGTTAAATAAGATTGACATATTATATTCTCCTCGCAAAAGCCGCCAAATGAACACACAAAATATTTTTCTCTTTTATGTAATATGAAGATGACAGCAAAATTATTCATCTAGAATATTGATGTTGTGTTTAAATAAAAAAGGAAGCCTAGAAAAATATCCAAACTTGATGCCGTGAATTTTGTTTAAAAATAAGTTTAAATAATATTTTTTAAAACCGAACGACTTCGCTTTAGCAAATTTAAATCGTGTGTAATAACGTCAAAATTCAATGTCAAATTCAGTTATAAAATAATATCTTTATAATTATTATCCTGGGATAAATTTTATTACAGCAGTGTAGCAAACAATAAAGTCGATATTAAACTTCAGTAATAGACCTAGCAATTAATAAGGCTCAAAAGTTAGTGGTAATCCCAAAAATAATTAGGTGAACTTGAAACTTACTTGAAAATACACTTGAAAATACCATTGTTCATAACGGTGATATTAAATAAGTTTTGACGGTAACGCATTACGACAAATGACGTGCTATTAAAAGGTCTCCCCGAGCTTTGGATTTTCGATACTCGAAAACTCTAATGCCTGTGTGATACGAGCGGCTAAATGCTTTATATTATAAGTATCAACATCTCTTACTCATATAAAAATATATCAAAAGCAAATCTTATAACCGACTATATTTACAAAAGAACCAATCCAAATTCACATTTTATTAAACATAAATATTGATTCGACATTTCTCCGCAGAATCTCGTAAAAATGTTATCAGTTGCACAGCTATACAAACCTTGTTCAATGTAAAAATACGAGTATGTACGAGTATTACTAAAAATACTAAATTCATGGAAGAGTCTGTGACTAATAATGATGTTCTATTATTTGCAATAATATTTTTAAGTCCTTAAGCCACCAAGTGGCATAGTCGCACTTCAGGCTCTTTGCTATTCTTCTTCCATAAATTAGTAATCGTTTAAAAAAGAAAAAATCTAACTGCTAAAAATTGGTGATTATGATAAATAAAAACTACAGAGAGTATCAAAAAACTTAAAAAAGGTCTACTCTCCTTCTGTTAAAATCTAATGATGATCATCGAACATTGTTCGCTGTTCGCAAAGGTTCTCCGGCTAAGTCCAACGTGTGTCGCAGGTGTAACAACTTTAATCTCCCAGTATTCATTAAACGTTAAGACTGGATCCGTTGGCGGCGGATTCATCAGATGTTCGAAGGCGGATTCATTTCCAGGTACAATAAACAACGTCTCTCCACCTCATATCTACTCCTTAATCTTACAAATTGAGTTTTTTGCGAGCCTTTTCTAAAAGCGTCGAGTCCTTGAGTTGGTTAATGTTATATTGTAGGACCTAAGTAAGTACCTAATAAGGCTTTCAATATTCTTTACAATTTTCTAGTTTTGTTTAAATGGGACTGAATTGAGTATTAATTACACGCTCTGATAAACAGTCGTTTATTTAATTCATGTTAAAACTTATTTATGTATGAAGTATCATGAATAAGTTACGGGAACAAATACTACATATGACCGAAATATATCATTCGGTTCCGGTGGGAAATCAAACACCGGCCGGGAAGGAACTTGAATTATATTGTAAAGCATGAGTCTTTTAAAACTGAAAGCATTATTTTATCTGTATCATAATGAATTGACTTCTAATATCGTCTGATATTAAATACCATACAAGGTAATCTGTTATTTGGGTTTCCCACAAGAACCTAATCCCAGATTGGAGATAATTATCATCCGATTGATCACTTTAGAATAATTTGTTTTATCTTAATCATATCTGACTGTGTCGAAATTATGTACTTTTGTATTCAGAATATTCCCTATCATATTAGAGTTAAAAGGGGTATTTATTTGAGTCTAAAATGTTGGTTAGGATACTTCTAACGAAGATCACAACACTTCTTATGTTAGGGATCGCAGGTTCTGTTCTAGAAGGGTACTTCCTCGTTATAAGTGCATGTTACATAGTACGTTTTGTGTCTGACTAGCTGCATGCCATCTCCTGATGAAAACAACTATCAGATGCTTTCCTCATATTTCCGTTGCAATGTCAAAGAGCCGGTTTCAAAGAGATTCCTCACTTGTTCCATGACTGGAAAGGCATCCATGATGCTTTTAGTATAGCTGATGTACAGTGAATTGTTAGCATTGACCAATCGCGATTCTATCTAGATCTATACAAGATGAATCATGAAGTAATATCTGAATTATATGAAATCAAATGACTATCTTTTTAAATTTGTCTTTAAATATATTTTTTTAAAGTTGGAAATATGACTGGCTGTACAATAAAATACATTAAAATTTCAATTACGCTTTCCCTTCAGAAAATGCCTACAGTAAATAGTTTTGCAAGGGAAATTGATAAGAAAACGTAAGATTTTTTTTTTAGAAATTACTGCCAAAAATTTAATTTAATTTTTTTCTCAATTTCGTCCTTTGTCTCTCTTCAGTGTGGGATATTGACACAAGGGTCCTGTAAATGACTAATAAGACGATCCGCAACAAAACCCTTCAGAAGCTTACGACAAGCGGTGGTAAGGCGCTAAATGGCTGAATCGCTGAACAAATACCGTCGGGAACATTCGCAATCCGCTCATCGCGAATTAATACAATTCCCGGCGTTATTATATTGTTTCGTACAAAGGATTCAAATTAAACCGGGGCCTGTAACGAACGCTAATTCTGCTACAAACTTGCTTTGTTCTTAAACAAAATTATATGTAGCCAAATAAATTTAGTGCTCCTCTCTTATATAATTATAATTGTATCCTTCGTTAGTACAGAGTTACTTTGAATTGGTCATATCCTATTATTCGTAGCTGCCCGTACGATTGTGTCATATTCAGAAATAAAGTGTACAAATGTAACCCGTTTTAATTATAATAAGTAAAATATGATCACCTAACCGCTGGCAAAATATTGTTTTAAAGCTCAGATCGTTTTGTAATATATCTGACCGGGTATTAGTATATTTATGCAATATTTGCGACGACCATACATGTTTTTCGAATTGAAATTTGAAATTTTAATTTCCAAAACATGTCTAGCGGACCAATTTCAATCTAGAATCTACTGAGCTACTTACCTTGTATCAAGAGCACATTGAGAAAAATAAGTTTAAATAAACACAAATATCGATAAAATATCTACAATAATTATAAAACATCAACCAATAGTATTTGAAACAGCGGTTTAAGCTTGCTTAACTCGTACATGTGAACAGCGATACGAAATCGGAACAAACTCGTGTCAACACAGGGACAACATTTAGAATATTGGATGGAAATGGTGTCGTGGAGCTCAAATCGGGTCTCAAGTGCCGCGTGGCTCGCGTCGTACGCGCTTAGCAGAATAAACTGAAGTGCAGTTTGCAATAATCTGCACTACTAGCGTGTTCTACCGGTTTTATACAACACTATATCCCTGTAGCGAAAGATCTTACTCGTATGCTGTTTTGTTAGGTAACTATGTGTTTAAAAAACTCGAATATTTTAACAATGGCTTATCGAGGTCTTAATTAATATGAGAAACTAAGTCAAGCAAATTATTTTTATTTTTTTAAGTAATATTTTTAATTTTAATAATTTTAATTCGTGTATATTTTTTATATAATAAACTAATATTAAAGTGTAAAACAAACAAACAAACAACCTCTCACCCTAAACGCATATACCATCTCTGTTTCGTCATGGGTGATTAGAAAATGTTACACTTTAGTTTATAATAACTGTTTGAGAAAAATATTAAAAAAGAAATTGTAGTCTGCGTATAAACTGTGTATATGTCGATAGCCAAAAATTTAAATGAACGACGTTTGTGATCTAATATAGATTTTGCAATATCACGGTAGAATTTTATAGTCGTTTTTAGAACAAAATCTGTGGAAACTTTATTTGAAGTAACAAATAATTCAAAATTCCATATTCTTTTACTAGTTCCAATACCAATAACACATACTATATCAGCTGGACTTGGCTGTGCAACTAGAATGGCAATGAATATTATAGTTAATACGAAGTTCATTTTTATGTTCCAAAATTTTTCGTTTAAGTTTAAAACTGATTTATTTCGTATCTAATTTTACCAACAGATACAAATAGTTAAACACGAAAGATAGATATTTTATTTTGAAGTACAGTGGCAAAGAACATGATCTGTTGGGTACCATTTACAAACATCTAGAAAATTGTCTTAACAATTCCTCGGACATGTTTAACATGGCAACTTTACAATTTTTTCCAAATTTTGAGATTTTTCTTACCTAAACATTCATAATTAAACATTCATTTAAAACTCATTGCTTAAATAATTTGTACAACGTCTTACAGAAGTTATATTATAATTATAATCTTAAATGTTAGCTTTAAATTCCAACATTTCAATAAGCTTTTGATTCGCCGTCCATTTTCATCTTTCTCGACAAGTATTATTATAAAAGCCATAACTCAAAGTTTGACAGAGAGGCTTGCAGCAAACAGGCGAACATCAATAAGACGGGCTAATATCCGGCGGCTAGGGCGCGAGCTTGTCAGAACATTGCCCAATATTGATGGCTAATATGGCTATGTAATATGCAAATAACATGAATCTCTTTGATCAACTCGACGACGTAAGAATTTATTACGACATATTGACTTTAAGTCGCTTAGTTTGATGTCGGATCCGATGAACTTAGGTTTCGATTTAGCATTTTATTTTATACGTGGTTCGTACATGTCAGTTAGATATTAAAAAGATATTTTAGATATTAACATCGTATTATTGGTTTTATTATTACAGTAACACGGCCTTTAAATTTGAATGATGGAATTAAAGGACAATGGGAAATTAATGTATGAAGTCTGGGCCCACCCTTCAATAGTAACACTAGTTACTATTACTAGAACATTAGTTACTAATAGAACTATGGTCAAATCTTAGTACTTTCGGAGATACGACGTCTTAAAGTCGTCTCAGTCTAACATATTCTTCACCGATATTTTTGAGGTAAAATGGTAATAATACATGTTTAAACTTTAAACAAAAGGGATTTACCTATCATTCAAGTTGGGCATTAAAGAGAATTACATAATTTTAAAAACTCGCGGCGACCACGAATGGTTACTATCTCCCAACTCCTAGGTACCAAATTAAAAAAATAGTGTGAACGCAACTTCCTACAGTTCTAGGTGAAGAACAAGCAGATAAGTGCCGTCGGTTTGAGTTTGGCTATTGTTTATCTTATATTAAAGTAAACTTTGGTTAATAATTGCTTAGAATGAGATCACTTCTATAGCAGTATAATAGTTAGTATAACTCCGAAAGTACTGACTTTTGACCTTAGTTGTAATAATAAGTTTTATTCTGCATAAGCATACCTATTCATTTATAAGTGTCTTATTCTTATTGAGAGGTGGGCCCATCATTACTCATTGTCCTTTCGGTTCTTGGTTTTCGTGGTTGTCAGTCTTTGTTGTCCATGTCACCTATCCACGTTGACGTACTTCGACATGTAAACTTTAACCATTTCAAATAACAAATTTGTACGAGCCTGCATTGGTACAAGTACGAGTATAATGCGAGCAAAGCCGTTTAAATCGCAACAAAGTGTAAATACGGACGAGTTTTATTTAATTTCCTTCCGGCTGTTTACATTGTATTATGACCAATTTACATATCGTGATACAATGCGGATATGTTTTATAGTTTCAGCGTATTTTCATAATTCTACTGCGGAATGCGCGCCGGCGGAAGCTGTGTACACTTTACAGATAATATTATATTAATACTAAATAAACAACACATGTTAGTTAAGTCAAACAATTAAAAAGTTTAAAGAAAAATTACAAGGTATCAAATTACCCATTGTATTTTGGATTAGTAAAGTATTTTATAATAATAAAGTACATTTTTCTGACTAAATAGGTATCGACTGAATAGAAAAAAAACCCGTCTGGCAAAAATGGAGGGAAGACAAAAATTATATAACCTAGGTTAAATCCCTTACATGTTGAAACCCACAAACCCTTTCGATTGTAGAGAGTGCTAAAGAAAAGGAAATAGCCTCATACTGACGCTCGAAAAGTATCACCCTAATTTGTCGCAGGCAAAGATATCGCGCAATAATTTTACTAACTCTAAAGTATCGCATTATCTTTCATAGATAATACGAATAGTACTAGCGGGATATAAATGCTACAAAAGATAATAGATAATATACTATTAATATTATTTAATTAAAGATTATTACATTCTAAAGATAGTTGAAACTACGCTGTACAAACTAGTTTTAAAACCCCATTTATATTGCTTCAGAACTTATCGTGTGACATCGAAAATCATGAAATATTCACGTACATTATTTACATACCTATATGAGTTCGTATAGAACTAGACTCAATTAGTGTTTATTGAGTAGAATACAGGAATACTAAGCCGGGTGCCGCAGTAGTTCTGAAAGTACCATTTTAGGTTTCGGAGCACAAGTTAATATTAATATTGGCCGCGCGAGGTCGCTGCAGGTGTAATTAGGATACATTATTCCTTGTATTAGGTCCACTCTCAGCTGAATGGACTCTAGAATATTCTAGAAAGATTCTTCAGTACTTAGTAATAAGAATTATTTAGTTTTTGGCTAACCCTAGACTGGCTTCTTTAAGCAGTCGGTACTGAAATCTTAAAGCAATGTGCAGTGTGCACAAACCTACGAGTATATCTCAAATTCAAATTAAAAATCATAAAGGTTTTTTTTTTTTTATTTACCTCCATTTTATAAAATAATATTTCCTTATTTGATTAATAGAAAAATCTGCATTGCAACATCATTATCACCCGAGAGTTACAGTGTTACTAAAATTCCGAAATCTAATTATGTTGCTATTTAATGTTTTGCAATATCATTCCTTGTTGTGCAGCTTCTAAATACAACTGAAATATCGCTCTTCTATTTTTCTTGTTGCTACGGTACGAGGAGTCCTCATTATTTTTAAAGACTCTAAATATAGTTTTAAGCTATTATTTTTAATCCCAGCTCCCAGAATCCTCCGTTAAAAAATCGAACGTTCCTCTTTACTTAAATTCGTAAAGCCATATGATGGTATACATTCTATACTATAGAATTGTACAAATGAAAATTGTACAAGTACAAATTGTACTTTCACACGAAATAGCTCTAAGTTATAAAAAAATTACAAAATACTAAACTAAATATAATACTAACCAAAACATCTAAATATTCTAAAGTAGGTATCGTACCAAGAATGCTAAAAGCATTTCCCCGCTGAATTGTCAAACTGATTTGTAGGGCGAAATAGCTGCCATCGTTCTGGTCCCCCGAAGTATGCATAAAAAAATAAAATGATTATATAAATAATTATTTTTTGCTGTTTATATCAACTTGGAAATTTACAACCGTATTTTTTACATACATTTTTTTTCTTACATGTTCACCAATCTTTACGAAATTTTGTCCGTGATACCGACAGAAATAAATGATTTCTTTTTCACTTTAAACTTTCCTTCAACCAACTACTTCAGCCATCTTTTAACATGCTAAGCCAGGCAAGTTGTCTCAACAGTTACCATAATTCTCATCATCTTACGAATCTATTACTTTAAAGAGGCATTAATTGTAGCAAATTGTTTAATGTACAGCCAAGCGTCGTTGGTTAATTACTGTGATAGTAACAGCTGGGCTGAAGCGAGCAGGCAATCAATGCCGCTTCATTACCTATCAGATGGCTCGCGAAACACACCACTTTGTAGTCATATGTTTTAATGACCCTCTTATTATTTTCACGCATCGATGGTAAAAAATGTCTGTCATTAAAATTGCCGATACGTTCTTATTGTCGATTTTTAGAATTGTAATTAATGTACGTGTATAATTGGTTTCATGGTTGAGTGGGTTGTAAGGCGAACGAAGTCAAGTCACACTGTTTAATACGTAAATTTTTGTCTATAATAAAAATCAGTGCAATAAACTGTCGGTTATTCACAAAGTGAAGATGCACCCGTCACAGGGGTGAGATATAATAAAGAGGCAAGATTATTATAGCCCTTGAATCTAGGACAAAAGTATCCTACAGAAGTAACTGCTTACGGAGTAACTAACACTAAAAATTTCAATTAAAATTCAACCGGGAAAATAGGATACATAGTTACTAATTGGTGGAGTAACACATAGTGCTTTATACAACAATAATATCATTTGTATCAAAATAGCTCCTTAATTCCCGGAGATATTTAACGGTCCCTAATTTCACACCATTTTAGTCTTAGAAATATACTAACCGTAACGTGGGCGGTATGAATGTTTTCATCCTAGACTTAGTGTTTATTATATTTGAACAAATCTCATAAATCGATATTCATTCACGGTTGTCATTAGGAACGATTTCACGCAACCATTCAGCAGATTTTTTCATTTATTGGGGCGATAAATCTGGCATGTCCCCAAAATAAACAAATAATTCAACACAATCGGACCATAACTACACGCCGTGACGGTTTATTTACAATAGATTGTTGGTAATGGTATGTATTTTGTAATAAATTTGCAACATTTGTTCTACAAAGCACATCGTTGTCATACGAAGTTTTTTTGACGCTACACGATCATAATCCGAATCTAATATTCCTTGTGTTCTGGAGAACACAGATAGACACCCAGACCGTGAACAGATATTTAAATTCATATCGAATTTCGAACCCTGAGTTTACTACCCTCGTGGTGACGACGTGGTGACATACTCTAGGCCTCTTTAATAATAAGAGACCCCCTACGTGGCTCAAATCTCACGTCAATTAAACAATAAAATTACAGAAACCTAATCTAAAAATGATGTACAAAATATATACTACACGAATATTGTCATTAAAACTAAAAATATTACTGAAATTAAAAATAAATATTTACTAAAAATGTTTAGTTAGTTATTTAACAATTGGGTTACAATTTACAATTGGTTACTCCACTTACAACTAATATAATATTTCGCATGTGTACAGAAGTGGCACAAAGTGTATCAATCTCGGGATAAATGAGTGTATCGCCACAAATGGGGCACATGATCGATCATTCATTATTGGACGCGGGACGGGACTCGGGATACCATGCGACCACACACCAAAAAATGTATAGATGCAGTCTTCGGAACAAAGGAGCGTAATAGGGAAAAACATAACGTTACTAACAAATGATAATGTTTCCCGGTATATTTCTCGGCAGATCATGCTCGGTGGCATATATCAGATCGTAAAAAAAAGAAAAAAATATATTTTTTGGTCTGTGCGTGCGACACAGAGTAGTGACACAGATGGCTTGCTTCAAATACTGGTTCACTGTACACTGTTCTACTGTTTATTAGTTAAGTAGTCTATTAAAAATAACAGATCAATAATGTATGGGCAATAAGAACACGACTACAAAATCAATGATAATTTTGCAATTCCAGCAAAATTGTTATGTTAACTACTACAATCCAATATCAAATTATATTCTAATGTACTAAACGGAAATAAAGGATATGTACAACATACGTTAATAACAATTATTCCCTCTCCACGAAATAAAAATAAAACCAGATTCGTTTATCAATTAACAATAAAAACAAATGTTAAGCCGAGTACACACCGCCGAGAAATTTCCATGCAAATCGGGCCACCAGATGTCTCTGCCGTGTATCGCCGAAATTAAGGGAATTTTAATTTAGCATACGACGGGCCAAATTGCGGGCATTCAGTGTTCGAATTATAAACTTTAACACTTGACTTTAAAATTTGTAATCTGCGGACTCGCGTTGAGCCTTTTTTAATTAAATCCTTTGTGTATGCAAACGTTCGGATCGAAATACTTTTAATAACTGAAACTTTTACGATTACTCCATTCTTTTCTAGCTTCGTTTATTACACCAAGAATTGGTAGAAAGTACATACAACATACTACCCCAATTATTAAATGATTCTTCAGTTTCAAAATACTTAAATGATTAGAAATATTGTTGCTTTAAACAGATATAACGCAAAAATATCTGTCTTCATATTCAGCCTCAAAACAGGCCACTATGAAGAGTGGATAGATAAGGCGAGATAGATTTTATGGCATTATTAACAGTTTGAAGAGACCCATATCAGTGTTCTGAGCCATAAATAAACGCCGCAGAGGTGTCGCGATCCCCTCGTCTCCCCGGGTCCCCGGGGACCACGCAGTGAGTGAGGAAGACACCCGATCATTGTAATGAGAAACTTTAGTTTATTAGTTGTTTTTACAGCTGCTAAAGAGCTACTCAAGTGATATATGACCTTCTGAAGCTATTAGTAGTTTCAATTGTATTGTAGAGTAAAAGGAAGTAGGTATTGCGAACTTGTCAAATGATTATGTAATTAAAACTAACTTTCCCGTTATGAACTACCACTTATGTTAACATTACGGGCAAAGTGATAAGTTAGGGCATTATACTATTACCCGGCAAATATACAATAAATCAAATCAGGCCAAGTCTTTTTTTTTAATACATTAACGCTATATAATTATTATGACTTTGACAGATATTTCCCATTCGTCGATATTGTTCACCGTTGCGCGTGCTTTAAGATCCACGCAACAAGGACATTAAAAAGACAAAGTACTACTAAATCATGATCTAGTTGTTCTCTATTGATAAAAGCACAGTAATTCTTTGTAAAACATAAAATATATCTTGCGGTTAGTGGTCCATAAAGAGTCGATCGGGGTAAGTGATAGGAAGGAACGCGCCACCAGTAAAACGCGCCGTAAACACCGATCGGGCGCTGGCGTCGATAGGATCGTAAATGATACGTGATTCCGCCATTGTGCACTTAGCTTTAGAATACATTACGAGTAGGTACAACACTTCTTGCTCCGGCGATGTTTAATCTCCAAATGGAATATACCAATGTTGCCATGTTCTTATAACCAGATTATCAAAAGTATAGTATAAGAGTCAAAATGAAAGTGGACAATAACTTTCGGTACGACCATTAACGAAGCTTATGGTAGAGACAAGTTAATCAGTAGATATCTTTTAAATTATTTATGGAAATCCTTGGAAAAACCTCCGTATGTTTATCGATGTTTTAGCTACTCCATCATAATAAAGATTGTGTCTTCAATAACAGTTTTAACTTTATTGTCTCTCGACCTATTAGTCTTTAAAAGAGACGTAAGCATTAATAACACGTGTTGCAGTCCCAGCATTTAATAATAATTACTCTAGCTGTGGTCAAAATAACGTTAGAATTCGAGCTCGATTTCTTTCGTAAATGGAGTCAGCAGCAATCTACGCGCGACGCACGTTACATTTAGGTACCGAGTATTGTTAGTAGTCGGTATCGTAAACTAAATAGTGGTATTGATAAACGTGTAAAACAGCGATGTGGTCGATTGATCCCGGCTGTCGGCGCTGAGACACGTGCCTGGCCCCCACTAACACACACACACACACAAATACATGAATAAATACTACATTGATACACTGTAACATACGTACAGACAATGATAATTATTTCATACTGCAGATATGTTGTCCTTAGTAAACAATTGAAATTTCTGTCCTACGCGACATTGTATGCGCTCTTATCGTTTATGATAATTATTTGTCATCTCATTCTTACTCAAAAGACAAACCACCCAATTGGATCGTATACGAGTATTGACGCCTATCGCACTTGTAGGAGCTCTGCTTCTTTTTTTAGGTATCATTTCATTGCGTATAGATAATCTATCCATCAAAACATTTGTTCAAAACTCTTCGTACTTTAAAAATATACTTAGTAAAGATAACTTGCTTTCGCTTAGTAAATGGTATTCAATTATCTGGCGGACGTCACAGCTACGATCCTCAACTAACATGGATTATGAAATATACCACAACTTTATGCAAGTTTCTTTATAAACTCAAGCGAATATTCTCGAAGATATAAAGTTTTGTACAAAGAATATTATAGTATTTATGAATTAATTATTTACTTTGTGAACACAGAAGTATAAAGTACATACGTTGCCTTATTTAAATCGTTTTAAATAATGCAAACAATGCAATTAATTAACTTTAGTTAGTGAAAAGAAGTTTTGACCGTTTTAAAGTCGAGTGGGAGAGAATGCGCTTACAATGATGTTAGCCTTTTGTTCTCGAACAATGCGAAGCTAAATATACAAACGTGACATTTACATTCCATTTTGAATTAAACATTTTCTGTTTTACACAATTTTCATATAGTAGTTCTGCGATAATTCATTAAGGGTCTGCCCTCATTTGCGACCTCGCCATATCGTTACATTTACAATACACTTTGGCGTTCACAATGTAGTATAAAAATTGGTTACTTCACATTGACGACAAGAAATAGCGAAGTAATTTTGTCGTGTCGCTATTTTACGTGAATAGATATTTAGGCTTCTTCATTTGGCCGACAATTTATCCTAAATGAGTCCTTAATCTATGTTACTATATTCAGTATTCACTTGTAGCCCTATTTTTCGTTGAGCTAAATAATCCAAACAGTCGTACTCTACACATACATTTATATTTGTAATTCAGTGTGTCGCGGGCAGTTAATATTTGGGAGCGAGCGCAGTAATTTGTGTTGGTAGGCGATTTTACAATTCATTTAAAAAATATATGAGTTATGGCAGACTGCTGAATTTATTGTAGGGTAGTCGGTGGTCACTGGTTCCGCCTCGCCCTGGCGCTCAGTTCTGTACACCTGCGAATATCATGTTGAAAATAACGCCCGAGTTTACGCTGTACACTGTAAAAAACATTTATTTCTACGCCATATTTTAGCGTCCATTTTGGTGGGATTTTTTTATCGTTTTACGGCATAAATAAACGTTATAAACAGTGTACGCAATAGCTATCGGTAGCATAATAATTAACTGTATAACAATAGCTTTTAATGTATTCTTATTTAAAACCGTATCAGTAGTAGATGTAGGTGTTCATCAATACAAAATCACGCTCTGTTGGATTTCCAACGAGCGATGAGGGAACTTCATATAATTAACAATGATGTTTGAGTCGGCAAAGAGCGTTCAATTACCGGTTCAATCCGGTTGCATCTAGTAACGGCCGGAGCGAGGCTGCACCGCGTAGGCTTCGGCCCTTTACTAACTAATCCTAATCCTATGTTTAACACAACAACGTTTACTATCTATGTATATCCGGATATATTCCTTATGTTGAGTTAATTTCACGACATACTCTTATTTTCTTACTTTCTATTCTTTCTTAATAAATGCTACAGATATAAGAAATATAATTTTTCAACACTTCAACTGTTATTAAACGATGTTATCAATGCCTACTACCTATGCTTACGACACAAAATTCACGATTTGCATCTTTCTGTCGTGTCGTCAAAATAACCACTAACTTAATTTTGTAACCAAACGAATTCTACTAATAAAGCTGAACTAACGACACGTCAAAAGTCAAAGTGAACGACACACTGTGCTCGTACAGAGTAGCTACTATCGTGACGTCACCAGGCGACAGTTGATAATCAAATTGCGCAGTTATAACGTGGGTTTAATTCGAATTTGTCACCTCGTCCACACGGTATGCTCCACATCGCCGTAGGGTTGCCACACACACATAGCAAAATATTCGTACAAACTGAAACATTCCTATAAACGTATACTCTCAAATGTTGTTAGCAGAAAAAAATTTAAAGTTAATAACATGATAATATTTTTTAACGCCACCTCCCCTTACATAAAGTTGTAGTTCTTAATTTTTCGTATTCTATCAAAACTGTGGACATTATTTTTCAGACTTTAGAATCTAGATAAATTCCGACGTAGCTGGCAACCCTAACAGGTGATTGACAGAGGACTGTGCACTTTGATTATTGCGTTATTGGCGCGGGACATTTGTAACGTTCATGCCGAATGAATAAACTACCACACCTTCAGGGATTCCATTTGGTTACTTGATTGGATAGTTCTTCATTTGAAATTTGAATTTCGTAAACGACAACAAGCGCAGCGAGGGTACACTTGGATGAAAGTGTACAAGTAGTTAACCTTTTTTGACAGTCCATAATGAATAATGCCATATTTAAATTACTTGCTTTATCATAGACACTACAGCGTGATGGGGATTCTCAATGGCTTGTGTTCTATACAAGGTGACCAATAGTACATCTAGCTAACCCTCATAATGAACTTATAGCTAGTATGAATCCAGCTTAACATTTCTCGCGAGGTGTATCGACATGTAGGGTGGAGCGTAGCGCGATGCCTCCGCGAAAATACTTTACATACTTCGACGTTCCAACTACGGAACACATCGCTTACCAGTTCGCTTCGGAATCTCACTTCCCGATCAACAACTTAAATTAGTTATTAATAGCTGTTTAATCAAACTGGATGAAACAGCCACGCGATTTACGAGGTATTAGAACACGTACGTACTTTTAAAGCTTCAATATATCGTAGATACAACTTACCAGTATATGGCGTAAACTATTACTAATTAACCTTTTTGATTCTACTCCAACATAAGGGTTAAAATTTGTGTTAGGAAAGCTTCACTTTATTTTCGTTTTAGATGATTACTTTCTAATATTACTACTAAATAATATACAATGAGTTCGTAACTAGATATCTCTGTAAAAAAATCACACATAAACATGATACATATAAATTAGTGATAATTAAAAAAAATGCTAAATGTAGGGTAAGCTAGGATGACGAGGAGGAACGCCCCCTCCTTCCATCGGCCCCGGGCCTACTTAAAAACGTCGCGGAGGAGCTCGTTACGATGTCATTAGCGACCGCGACATCTAAAAATGTACTCATTGGAGTGTAGCGGCCACCATGCCGCGGTACCTCTGTGGTCTGTTTGACTAACTTAAAAAGTAAAAATGGCTAATGAAAAAAGTACTTACTCAGGACTTGTTCAGTTTATAAGTCATTTAGGTCGTTTTCATAACTTTTCTCTTCATTAAGCAGCTACGTAAAAGCAGCTACGCTTGAAAAGTAAAAGTTAATTTGAATGTACGTTAATAAATGCTGCAGTTGTAACGTAATATTGATAAATGTCATTGATATGAAAGCCGAAGGAGATTGGCTGTTGTATAAATTTGCTTCTGTTATAAAGATATTGGAGAAAAGTCCAAAAAACTTTTCGTTTATAATTCCGTCCGACTTAAAGTGAAGTGAAGCTTTTAGGGCCTTCGTTTGCAATCACGTACTATCTATGAACATTTCTACGTACCTACGCCATTTGGCGTATTTTTAAGTACGCCAATTACGACGCTTTGTATACAAAGTTATGTATAGGTGTATATAAAAACATTTGTACAAAAAACAAACAAGTTTGGAATAGGAAATCAAAGATATATTTCTAACGATTGGATATTGTTATTTGGCGTCTATTTATTGGTCTTTATTGACGTGAAACGCGTTGTCAATAATACAAGCAAGTTAACGAGCTGTTCCCCTTCGGTTGTACTTTGTTCATTTCTTTGTTAAAATCCCTTCCCAAATAACGACATCCAAATATTGTATTTCTCCAAATAAGTATAGAAAAATGTCGACAATTTTGTTCAAAATAACATCACAATTACTTTTGACGTTGTTTGTATCTATATGTTCTACTAAAAGTCAATAATCCTTGGTAATAGATCAATTATCACTGATAATTGTATGTTTGAAAATATATAAATATTGCATATCTATCCCTTGTCGTCTTTACAAAATTTATTTTCCATCTTTTATGTACTCTAAAAGGGTGATTTTTAACCGGAAGTTTTTCTATCTTCTTCGATCCGGCTTATACCATAACTATTCTTTTTGCATTTTATCGATACAGTTAAAACTACTTATGACTTGACAATTACTAGGTACCATAGAGATTAAAGATAGAATTGAGGCCAACCAATATTCAGTTGGAAGCTACGTAGAGTGCATGTGAGCACCCGATCAGTCGCCATTTTGTTTTAAAAAGCAATCTTCTAGTCACTAAAAGCTTTTAGATCGGCTTCCGGGGTTACAGCTTTGCTACGTTCGATCCAGACGATACTTGCACTGAATATGCAGATAGGTGCAGCTTCAAACATTCTAGAGATTTCCACGAAAACATCCGTGCAAATTTCAGTAAAAACATTTCGTAAGTTCGTTTTCAATAGTTATTTCAGCCATTTATCAATAGACTAAAAAGTTGGAAAGATGGATGAGGCGCATTTAATTTTTACCCGACTACGGCGAAGCCAAAAGGAGGGTTATGATGTTGACCGGTATGTATGTATGTATGTATGTATGTATGTATGTGGGTATGTATGTATGTTCATCTGTTCCCTTGTAACTCCTAAACTACTGGACATAATTTGATAAGTGGGGTATCATTAGAAGCGTCTCGTTAATCCGCTTGTTATAGGCTACATAAAAGTATATAAAATTGCATATGGCGCCCTCTAGAAGCCAAAAAGTCGTGAATAAAAAAATAAAGATTTTCTGACTATACCATGCTTGGTATCAAATGAAAGGGCATAATTAGCACATTTCAAAAATATATATATTGTTTACTTTTGCTCGCGGATTTGCTCACATAAATTGGATAAATAGAAAAAAAACACACCTCCATATCTTTTATACCAACCAAACCTAGCGAGGTACATTTACCAAAGTTTTACTCTACTTAAAGGTCATTAAAGTCTATCATTTAACATGATTCTCATCAAATTCGGTCAAGTTGATTTTCATTTATTAGCACTTCAAGCGTTTTCCCGGTCTTTCAAATAAAATAGCAATATTTCTCACTTAAATCTTTAATAACTCCTAAAGTTGTTAAAATATCGTTGTAAGTTTTAATATATCACATAGATCAAATAAGTCCCTCTATTCTTGATAAATTTCATACAGTTACAGTGATTCGTTTCAGTTCTACATAGGTTTGTAACTTAGAATTTTAAAGCCGTTAAATTTTTGGCGAAAGACTTTTTTTTCTACTTTTAATTAACGTGAAGATTGACTGGATTTATG
>LGAG01000070.1:189871-223497 GCA_001278395.1 Lerema accius
AACTTAACTCACTTAACTTAAACTTTTTGTTAAATATGTGTATTAAATAGAACCTCAGTAGCCCTAGCAGTAGCCGTCAGTACACGAGGTGCCAAATTAAAGTTCGTGCGTGAAATTTGTTTTGAGAGCAACAAAGTTTGCAGACATCTCGACCAATCTAAAGAGTAGTGACCCTGCTAGTTAGATTACTTAATGCTGACATTTCAAAATTCTTTGAATCAACACCAATGTGGTCTAAACCAATACGTATAAAAGATACCTACGTATATGACAAAACTTACCTATGCAATAATAATTTTATAACCATTTTTGATCAAGCAAACATAATTGTGGTTGCAAAGAGGGTACGAGGTAGCATATTTCCGTCCATAAATACCACCAAAAATTTTCAGGGATTTGGTAGACTATTTAAATTTTCTTTTACATAAACCTTGTAAAACAAGGGGCAAATCATTTAAAGATTTAATTTACGAATATTAAAGATATTACTATAATGCCGACCTACGTATTATATTTACTAAATACAAAGATAGAAACGATTTGAACGAATCTGAAGACCACCTGTTTTGAGTTGCAAAAACTGTGCCGCAGCTGACACTACAAACAGGCATAATTAATTGCTCAGTCCAATGTACACAACACCTTGTAATATCCGTCACTAAGCTAATAATTGGTTTGTATATGTATACTAAATATGTTAATTAATACTTCTCTCTTCAAACGAATCAGTCTAATTAAACTATCGAGGCGAGTTCTGCTTATCAGGATTCTATTTCTCTAAATAGGGCGAAAGTATTTTAATAGGATAACGTTCAGTGTCAACATAATACTAGATCAGTATGGTGTGGCAATAAGATCCAAGAAAGATCAATTAAGTGTTCAGTTAGATTATTATAAATTAAAAACATTAACACAAAATGCAAGTCGTTAAAATAATGTGTACGGTTTAGGAGTAACTATCAAACTACGTTTAAAACTGACGAAGTATTTCGGAGACTTTCTTGAGATTGAACGGAGGCAACAGATGAGTTTATTTAATTATTAAAGTCTGACGGTAAAGGATCTATTTCAAAACTTATAAATGAGGCTCAGGTGTTCCAATTCAACAATTGAGGAAGTTGAACGCGGCTATAGATTAACCAAGGTTGGTTGTGAAAAGGTAATTTGGCAAACAGATTAGATACTTCTTGCTATTTGTCTCTCTTCGTCCTTCTGCCGTCTTTTATTGCTCGCAATACCCAATGAGATTACTAACATTAATGTTTTTTGATGGGTCAAGAGATGCATCGCTAATCCTGCGGATTACCCTTAGCAATTGCCTTGTCAGTTCGACTGCTTATTTATCGACAATATTAATAATATTAAAAAGGATTTTATTATTCAATGAATCGGCTTTACTGAATTTGTAACTGAGATAGTCCTAAGTTTGTTAAATTAGCTGCACTTGACAGATACGTCATCTAATGAGATTCACTGACTATAGGACAAAGTGAGACAGCACTTCCCAAAGTTTGTTCAATCAGAACTTACACTTTTCCAATTTAAGCGATAGAGCATCGCCCAGGCACCAGGGAAGCAGGGGAGACCACGCATTAATCATAAAGATTGAGTTCAGATAAAGTCTTGTTAGCTTGAAATACTTATGAAAAATTAAACGAACTTCATACTTCGAGATACCGAGTAGCAATTTGGTGAAAGCGAAATGTTGCCCTTACAAAAATATTTGTAGCGTAACCCAGAAAATAAATAGAGCCGAAGAAAAGGCTGTTTGAATACACACAGACAGGACAGTTGACGGTTGATAATTTAATATTTACACGGCCTTTCATTAACAAGTTAGAATAACAAAATTTTTTCGCATGTCTAAAAATTATTTGCAAAGTTCAAAAGTTAATATACAAACTAACAATATAAATCGGAGAGTGAATTTGTTAGAGGTAAAACTACCTTCTGATTAACTTGACGCATTGAGGTCAAAATGCCTGATAATATTAAGGTGATACTTTAACTAGAACGGAAATGTTATATTTGTGACTCTAAGATTTAGTTTACATATTGTCTCATACTATTACAATCAGCGACTATTATTAGAAAATGTAGGCGTGTTAAACTGTGAGAATCTATGAATAATAGCGTATAATTTATTGATAGGAGCAACTGTTCGGAAAGCAATTACGTCAATTGTTACCGTTTATGGTAAATTGGAAGCGATAGGAGGGCGACCGGGTTCATGAATGAGGAATGTGTGATTAGAAACATATTAGCTGACTATGTGGTGTATGATCCGACTCCTCATTTAACATACGTACATACTTTTGGATATTGTACGTAGGGGAGGAATGGACTAATGCACAGAAAAAGCCTTTTAACTATTTTGTTGCCTGTTTTATTGGCATCGGAGTTGCAAACGGAAATGCAGTGAAAAATAGTGATCGATTAACATTAGGTTTTTCAAATGATGAAGTATTGTTAAGCTAAGACCCTCCACTTTTTGCTGGTGAAATATGCTGATGATCAGAGTGACTTTAACACGAGATTTCTTCTGTTTAAAATCACCTTCTTTGTGGAAATTACAGGGATTTTCGTATAGGTTTAAACAACCAATAATGAAGGCCTTTGTGTCTTCACTATGAATACTTCGCTATCATTGTTCATGTTAACAACGTCGATAAGTGACGATGGTTACCACAGAACAACGATACTTCTTTCTTCCGTGATGAATACTAATCAGCTAACACGCTCGTTTACGTATTTGTTATGAACAAAATTGATGTCACGCTTGAATCTCTACGTTACGTAGATAATGCAAACAACTTACATTGTCTTCAGTACTTTCAAATGATAAAGAGTAAACTCTGGAGGAGGAAGCATCTCGAGTCGGGTTGAAGTCAACGACGACATAACCCTAGTTAAGGCGGGGTGAGACGACCGACACGCGACATTCTGTCGCTCGCGGTTGATTGAGCTGTCAGCAGCCAACGACTTTGTGTCGGCCGACGCGACGGCGTGTCATGACCCGACTAATCGTTGACGGTACCCGGTATCGGCAGCTTTCTTTGTTATAATAGTGTCTGTTTTATTCCTGTCAACAATATTTGCTTGGTTATTTAGTTCCCGTTTGTTTTCTTGATTATAGTAAAATGACTGAACGTTTAATTTAATTAAGGGCTAACTACTTGGCACGCGACTGTCTTTTCTCTTAACTAAGAAGGACTAGATCATACTTCACCATGCTAGCCATCACTCCAGCATATTGCATTTGATACACTGACACATTATACATACAAGTCAAACATGAGGTCCCGTAGCTGTGATTTTTTCTAATGATGTAAAATATTTTTTTCTTATTTTTTTATGTTATTTATATTGTAAATTTTGCATTCTTTAAGTAAGCTATTAATTCCTAGGACGAAATAAATGATTTGAATTTGAATTTAGCCGCGGATAATTTTGACATCTGCCGGCCAGTGGATATCAAGCGAAGCTAAAGTTCGGCCGCACAGTGGATCCTCTCGTCTAGTAGCAATAATTAATACAGCTATTAGTACCACCGACTATGGAAGCTGCTATAGAACATGGTTTATGCAGGTAGTTCCGCCGTGTGCCGCGTGCGAGCGACGCAAGCCGATTGTTCGGGTCTTTATTACCGGCCGCCGAGCCTCTTATACCGCCTTAATTAACCTGCAGTTAACTTACAGTGTAGTCTGCCTTATATTCATTAGTTATATTGGCAAAGTGTCTACTGAACGACTTAAGCAAAGTTCGCCGTCTTTACATACTAGCAACCGCCCTCACTTTGCTTCGTTTCCGGAGACATTCAAGAGATTAGGTTAGTAAAGTGACTTTTCGATAACAATCCTTGCGACTACTTGTAGACTTGTATCTTGATGTAATGAGAGTATTAAGTATTGCGATATTGAAAGCTATTAAAGTTAGACCCAGAATATTCGCCTACGCCTAAAATGGTACTACCTATATTTAGTAATCCACTTGTATATCAAAATCAGATTCTAAGTTTAATAATATACATCGAGTATTTACATCAATTATAAAAGTTTTGCACAACATTACTGGCCATATTAGATTATAACTCGATTACATAGAGAATGGGTTTAAAAACGTCATCTGTTTAAACTCAACATTCAATACGAGTAACTAACAATACACAAACATTAATTTTAACAATAATTAAGTGATTTTCGGGAACCGAACCAGGGACCCTACCTTCACAAACAAGACCACAGAATACACACAAATACGAATACCTAAAGAATAAATGGCACGGAGGGTCGCGCGGCTTCTATTCTCTTAGATAATTAACTAATTGCTCCACACTTTAAACTTTAAGTAAGCAAATTGAAACTTGCTTCGTACCTCGGAATTCTGAAGGAAACTTTGTTTTATTTGTAAGTAAATGGAGGGATTATATCCGACTGAAGATAAAGGGCAATCCAATCACGATTCACTGTCTTTACTGTTTAATGACTTATGTAATAATTTTTATTTTAACTAGCCCATAAATTATCAGTAGAGCTCTTGAGGGTACGATGACGGTAGTATTTTAAATGTTCATAAAAATGTACTGCAGCATCATGATAATGAAGATTAATATTTTTATTTTCCAAAAATTTATGGATAGTGAAAATGAAAAAGATTTAGTCGAAAAGGTACTCAGGGAATATAATAAGATCAAGGAAATCTGCCGGCGGGTGCCCTGGTACGATCGGAAATTATCCGCCCTATATTATTTTAATTAATTGAATACTCATAATAAACTTAGCGTAAGGCAATGACAGCCTCCGACATATATTTTTTAACGGAAAAGCAGAAAAAAATACATCTTTTTTATATTGTATAATTTAGTTTATATCTTTTGAAATATAGTAACAATATTTTATTGGCAGCAATATAGTTCTACGATGGCGGGACCTGTTTAAACTTTCAGCATTTGTCCAAACAGTTTACAACGTTGCTGCGGGTTTTATTGGATACAGAATAAATACAGATTTGTAATCCGGAGCAGTTCTTAAGTCAACCGAACGAAAAACTTCATAAAATATTCTATTGTCCATATTATTTACCAGACTATAGATTCCACCTGAAGGCCAAACATTTGAATAGAAGTGAATAGGATAACCACTCACTCAGTTATTCATATCGTATTCTTTGTCTATACTCGTCGATATTTTAATAATCTACTTGAAATTAATCCTACTCCTATGGAACAATGCCATGTTTGAGTCTTATGGAAGGTCCTAGGAAGTCCTTTAATCCATGGCATCCATGACAAAGGGAAATTTGGTACCTAAGCTATAGGGGATGTGGGTTGATTGTGGGGCTATGAGTATGTAACGTGTTATTCAGAAAATAATATAGGTACAGGATATTATTTTAGCTGATTTATTTGAAAAGTATTAAACGCGACGTGTGCCTCAGCCGGCAGCTCGTAGCGATTTATATTTTCAAGCTGTTACAATTTCCAAAACAATGAACATAAACTTCCTAACTGAATTGTTGCTAATTAGTTAAGAGTTCCGTATCCTCATTGATTGAATCACATAATTAATGAGTAAATAAGTAACTGTAAATTGAGTCGCATGAATTAAAAAGACGTTATATTTTATTGCAATCTGCCAAAAAGTGTGGTGTAGTAGTAAGTCTCTATCTACTCATTACATTGATAGTAGTGCTCAGTGGGACTGTTATGGGTTGAATTTAAAATTTGAGCGATTTGAGATTATTAGTCTACTCCAAATGAAAAATGTGTATCATTCATCATTCATATACTGTTTCTTCTATAGGTACTACTGTCAAAGTATACCAATAAAATAATTCTTACCTTTAAAGAGCAGCAGCGTAATTATAAATTCTGGTGTCATTCTTGAACGTCTGCGGTGAATACTATTCTGTAAGAATATGTACAAAGATATGGAATATAATAGTTCACGTAACCATTGAGTAAAAGCTAAGCTTAAGCTAAACTTGGTTCCAACAAGAAGCGTATAGTACGCAGTCCTATACAATTCCGTTTAAACTTAGTTTCAAATTAACTTTTAGCCTAACAAAAAGTTAATAAGTTCGGTGAAGTAAAACAGTCTCCAATACGTCGATACAATACATTGGAGCTAAGTATAGTAGAGCCACCTGGTGGATAATCGCGAAACTAATGGGAAAACTTGTGTCATCCCGTCTGTGGACCGCGGAACTACTTTAACTTAACTATTTACAAACGAAGTCTTATTTGTAACCCAATATAAAAACCTAGCATATGTGTGTTTGTCAGTGAACTCCTAAAGGCCGAACGGATTTCAATCAAAATTCTACGTACATTATATTCAACTTCAGCTGAATCGGACACCGGGCAGTTAGTTTTCTGAGGGGGGTCACATATCTATGACGCATATTTAGATATTTTTGCTCGTAACTGTACCTACATAATTTATTTTAGAGCCACCGAATATGGTTTAGGGTCATAGTTAGTACATGTAGATGATGTTAATGTTGTGGTACTAAGCCTTAAAATTTAAGAGTCAACTAAATTACTAAAAATGTTAAACACCTTAGGTACTATAATTTGTCCAATGGAACCTGAATTTACTAGAGGTCTAGGAAAATTTTAAGTCTTAGTTTACTGATGTATTAAAACAGGTCGTTAATATGCCGTGAAGGCTGCCCGGGCAGCGGGGGCGGCGGTTGATCCGTACAAGTCAAACAGAACGCGTACTACCGACTCGCTGCAATTAATACGGAGATTAAACTGTTCCCGATACCCACCACTACAGATGACAGCTTCACTTTTGTTTGTCTTGTGTTTGTAGAGTCACTGATTAATTTAATCCGACAATGTGTTTCTTGGTTGGTTTCTTCACTACCTTTGGCGTTATGTCAGGGCAATATAAATCATTGAATTACTTGAAAAAAATATAAGCACCTTATAAATGGAATATTCCACTCACCATTCAATTTGAAGTACAGACAATTGAGAACTAAGTAATATCTAATGATACAACCTGCTTCAATACAACCAACACTGCCTCTAAAATAATTGCCAAATAATTTACTTGATACACACCTGTGTAAGCAATCATGTAGATATCTCTACTGACATAATTATTTTATTACAGTACCATTTTCTTATTTTATTCGTGTAATAGATTGTTACGAAAATTCTTTGGCACATTAGCCGATTAAAGGCAGTCAACAAAGCAAAGTTTAACCTTAGCTCAAAACGGGAAAACAATTTAACTGAAACGACAAAAAAAATAGTTTATAATTATTAGTTACTTACAATTGAACAGCTAAGTAGGTAATACTGAAAACAATTTGAAAAAAATTAATAATAATATTAAAAAAATCGTTTTATGCCTCTCATATGCAATCCCACGGGACTGACTACAGTTTCACACCAGCTTCTGTTAGTATTTCATTCGCGTCCTACTAGAGTTAGTTAAGAAAATAATAAGAAAAAAATCTATAGACCTTAGGAGATGAGATCCTTCAACAGTCTATTACATCTACGAGTATCTTTGTGAAGATAGTGTCGCTAATATAGTGGAAGACATTCGACCGCCCGCCGCGTCTGATTCCGTCTTCAGATCTCGATTGATACCGCGCAATCAAAAGATAATGACGTGTCAAACACAGTTACGTTGTAGTTGTCCTTTAAATTAATAATATCGTCACGTAAAATCTCTTCAACGTGAAATGTCCGAATGAGGAATAGATGTTGTAATTTTCCATGAATCAGCTAAATAGGTTGTCCAATATTCTTATCTACATGGCGTAGAACTAAATTCTGTTTGTACACTTATTGACTATAGCTTAGAAATAAAAAAAAACGTGAACTCTCAGTGTTGTAGCCCACAATTGTAGCTGACAGTACAAATTATGTTAAAACACATTATTATAACCCTTCATTATTATAGCATTTTGTTAATAATTCCTTTTTTCTTTTCCAGGTAAGCATTGATCACGTTACTGGAGGTCGGAGACTGCGGTAAGACTAAATTAGTGTGAATGTTTCATAAACTTATCCATTTCTTTAGTACACTCTGTAATTTAAACGGCTTGACAGATTTGAACATACGAAATGTCATTGGATTTATCCCTTTATAAAAAATCTTAAATGCCTCCCTATTTTTGCCACTGAGTTTTTTTATTTTTATAATAAATTACTACTAGTTTACACAATATCACTGTTCCCATATATCTGAATTGTAGTTACGTTTAGAAAATCAGATAGGTAACAATACATTACACATTCCGTTAGAAAGTGTCTTCAGACGTTCAGGCCATTAGTAAGAATCGTAAGTGATGGCTGAATCCTTAATAATTAATTGAATTCGTTCGAATCCGTTTAAGGATCGATCATTAGCGGGTGACTTTCGTTATCACCGGCTTCGTTCCCATTAACATGCCATTAGACTTTGGCAGGGGATACTACATGGTTAGGGTGGTAGTACACTCGGCCATACACTAATTACCAGTCAAAAATTTTGACGATAAAAATTAACAAATTGTGTTATATTTTTTCGCGCAAATTGAACGAGTGAAATTGGCAACTTTTATTTTTCTTTCTTATTTTGTCATTGGTATAATATGATAAATAATTTGAATCAGGAACTAAACGTAGACTTAGATTACAAAATGGGTCAGGTGAAGCAAATAATCGTGTTAGGAGGACAAATTACTGTACGCATTGTGATCGCCCCAGTGGACTGGGACCCTAAGATGATGAGATATTTCACGCATTTAGATTGAAAGGACGGCGCGGCGAGGGCCGCCACACGGAAAACGTTACACATTGCGCCTCAGATAACTTGTCCTAGTTTAAATTATGCTTTGTTTTTTAAAAACGTATTTAAAGACAGTATTTTCACAGTCCTAGCGTACTTTTTTGTCACAAATCTCCTCTAAGCGATAGAAGCGTATTTAATTAACTATTTTTGGTGATGTAGTACTTCCCCTCTCCCTTAGATAATCCTCACTGGCGTGGACGTACCGCACGGTCGTCCATAACAAAAGAAAATGCCTGAGGATGCCATAATCATCGTAACAGTCTTCAAAAGATTTCACCGGCGGATGCTTCACTCGGGAAGCGACGCCTGCGCCCCGCTACTCCAGCGGGGTCGCAACCGATGAAGACTGTAAGGCAATAGGCCAAGTCGATATCAAGGAAGGTTTTTAGTGGGTATGGCGTCCTTCTGGCGCAGAGTCCCACATAACCCCTCTGGCCGGCCGGTGGGTGTATACATAAGTACGTATTTTTCTCCTTTCGATCTCCCTCGCATTCCGGAGATCCACAAAAAAAAAGTGATGTAGAACTACAGTAGAACCCAGTGGTTTTGATGTTGAGGCATTAAGGGACAGGCTAAAGTATTATAATTAGAAGCGTAGCATTTACTAAAGAAATACGCAAAATGCAGGTCTTTAAAAATCAAGTACCAAATCCGACGACACTTCTACGCCCATTACGCCTTTGCCTAGACAGGTTTAGCATAAAAAGAGTGTGTAATTCAACCTCGTGCCAATAATAGTAGAAACTGTATTTATGAAGCACCATTGCCATTTATATTACGCGGGTAACTCTATACCCCATTACTATCACAGTAACACGGGCCAGTAATAAAATCCACGGATGAGGCCACGCTATCGCAACAGAACATATGAATCATATAATGTTTTAATTGACGTTATAAAACTTAATTTTATTAGTTTACGTCTGCTCTTATTTAAATATTATTCTGTGTTAATTTCGTGGAAATAATACGTAACACTTGAGCTAATATTAAAATATGTAGTTTTTTATAGCTATCAGAAGAACTATTTTAGAGCTTTACGTTTGCCACATGAACACTAGAATCTATTTTCGTGGTAAAAGCTAGTTTGAGATTCAACACTTACTGATGGATATATAGTAAAATAAAATACCTATCGTATTAAGTACGAGTATAGTCACTTGTTAATCTCCGCGAGGTATTAGATATTCCATTGAAAGCCTCGTCTCATACAAATGTCTTCAAAAGGAAATGTTTGGAAAACAAAAGATTAATTAATGTAAACGATTATTTGTGTAAAGAACGGCGCGGAGCTCGCCGGCTGTCGTGACACTTGCTTTTGTTCACTGACAACGTAGATTAACACTTTATCTTACAGATAGTCACAGTGATAGGGCTATGAATATATCTTGTCGATGACTACCTTAGAAATCACACAGTATCCCTTAGTTGATGATCCCGCCAGTTAAATGGTTGCCTTAAAACAATTTAAAATTTTCTTTTACTCTTAATATTTCTTTACGGTATAATCTTGGTGACGTCACGAAACTTGTAAATTTTATTAAAGTCGTCTACAAATGTATTTAACTGGTCGTTAAAGCTTAAGTTAGGCTTATGGTTACACCCGCAATATGTAAAGATATCAGCTTCCCAAGACAACTTGCTCGTTTCTTGTGACAGAGTTACCTCCCAATACTTTAGTTGGATTACGTGAACAACTCTCAACGACTTGTTTTAATATTAATGATGTAAGAGATCCGCCTCATGCTGTTGTGACGATATTATGAATTAAATGGATAACATTTGTAAAGGAGACATCAAAAATGACAGTTATTAATGAGAACCACCGTCCTCGATGATACCTGAAAGAAAATTTGGAGCACGCATTAAAATTTATTGGTGTATTTACTAATAGGTATATGAAGTATTATGAAGTTAAAAAAAATAGCCTTATGTATTATGTTCTACGAACATCGAAAAAATACTAATGTATCCCTATTAATATTATGACTTGTACGAGTAATTCCCATATTAATTGTATATTTACTATTTAATTAATATTAACAGGTATGGTGCTGCTATGAACCATCCTCTGGAATGGTCAATTCTACATTTTTCTAAGACACTAGTAACCTACTCAGCCATTCGTTAGCTTCTAGGTATCTACGCCTCATAATAAGCTAACATATTTACCTAATGGCACTAATATTGTCAAAACATTAATTACTAGACCAAACTGACACACCATTTAACGTTCTCTTTCCCATCTACTTTGGCCATAATTACAAAGTTATTATTTTTGTTTAGTAACAATATAGTGTACCATTAACAGTCAACAAGGGCGATATTCTCATTCTTAACAATTCGCAGTTTATTCAGAGAGGCCATTATAATATTATGTGAACTCGAATTCGAACTATCGAATAAGGAGGTATTCGCAGATTTGTACGGATATCAAAGTCCAGAGAAGCCTCCCAAAGTACTCAATCCCGCACTTATTGTCCTAAACTTCCAACTCAGACCACTAACTGTTTGGATTGTTTGGGTGAAATGTACCCAAAATCTCTTTGAATCTGTTTATTTACCTGAAGCATGAGTATACAGTTTCTTGTATTCCTAAGTATGTAAACAATGATTTTGAAGTAGATTTAGAAGAGAGACTTCTCGATAAGTTGTTTCTATTACATAATAATATCAGAAATATCTACATTTAGATTCGATGCTCTTAATATTTTTCTCTTCCATTTCTTGGTCCGCTGAAACTCGGACAGTAGCAAATATCAGTTTTCTGATTGTCAATGTACTCGTATAAACTTATTCCGCCACCAGCTACAATCTAGTTTACTTATATTTAAATGAGTATAATCCTCAAGCATTTGATAACTTTCTGGTGAAATACACTGAGTACCTTATTATACTACAGATTTAACCAAAATTAGACAATAGAAATCATAGGGATAGTCATATTTAATTTGTAAACTCGGGACACGTCCCCTGGGTGGACCCTCGTAGACATTGCTCTAAGAGAACTCCGGATGCGTTCATGTCTAATCGGATCCTCCTCATATACCAAAGGGCTGCAAAGAGGATTAAGTGGGATTTTACAACAAACTAATCGGGTATCCTCTGAGAATCAAGTGAGTCTTTCAGTCAAGTCTGAACATCTGACCTTTCAACTATCACGTATCAAAACATGTAACATGTAAACTGCTAGTAATTTATCATAAGATAAATGTACCTATATAGTTCAGATACAAAGGACGAAGTTCATCTAGTAATAATGCTTGTTTTTGCAACATTTGTTCTGAGTAGTAACTCGTACATAAAACATAACCGGCCGGTAAAAAATGGACCGGCGCTAGACTTCCGCATCACGGAGCCATATTTAAGCTGAAACAAGTGAAAAATTCATGCACGCCTACCTTTACTGCCTTGATAATAAAAAATCTGTTAAAACACGAATGGCCTTTTACGCCCACACTAGGCAATCTTGGGATTAGGTTTAATTCAAAGAATAAATAAGACCTTAGTTTGTGTATATTAATAATAAATATTATTACATTAATGTTTATAAGGGGGTTGAAGTATAACGGTTCTGAAGACTGACTATGACACGGACGGACAGACAGTGGAATTGATAGGGACCCTAATGAGGACCACCATGGATGTTATCAGCAGCCCAATGATGGCAAGTCCCCAACTCAGATACAGACCGGAAGACAGCACACACAACAGTGAACCACGTAAACAGCCGACTTCAAAGTTACTGTCGGTAATTGAACCGAATTACGCACAATTGGAATAAGTTTCTAAACATAATAGGCGACGGCAGATCCGGAGCGACGTCGTTTAGTTAATTTGGGCTCAATTAGCGGCGAAATTGCGCTGGTTGCCATTTCCTTTGATCTAATTGTATCATATTCACCAACTATAAATATTGAGATTAACTATGTCTGATATAAATAGGTAAGGGTATAGAGGTTTTATTGTAAAAATCAGTAAATATTATGTACTAGTCGTAATCCTTTTACAGATATTACGGAGAACTTTTCAAGTTTCGTGGTTCCCACTTTTAACATGCACACATAATTTTACTGAACAAAATTCGAACCCAAACGCCAAATAATTATGTTCCTTCTTTATAATTCCTGAGTAAAGGCACTTTCATCTAATCGGATAGTATGGCACGCTTTCAAACCGCTAACACGAAATATAGTCTTCGCTCTCTTAGCCCAGTAATAAGCGTGACAGAAATATGCAATACAACTATTTGCGTAATAAACGTCGGCAGCTTGGACAGTGTGACGTCATAATGATATCTTACGTGACACGGTCCAGTTTACGTTGACCTGTCTAGCTTCAATGAAGCGGGGCTCAAGTCAGGCGAAGTGTTGAGCGCGCAGGGGACAGGGAGGTTTTACGCGTCAGTCATACACAGGTCAGCGCATCAATTTCCTATTTACGGCACTGCATTATCGATCGGCTAAGAGGCTCTATTCGTCACCGGTGCTCGTAATTGGATGCCGGCAGGTTAGTTTATTTGCGATGTTGAATGTGTTTGTTGATTGCACTTCCTCAAATACTATAGGATATGGCCAATTCTTCATTCGCTCCTTTATGAGTTGTAGGTTAAATGTATTTAAAGAAAGCGTTGTAACAAATCATTTATAGATATCAAGAAAAAAACAGTTTGTTATATGTATTTCTGTAATTTAGTCTGTGATACTTCAAAATTAGGAGTTCTATACTTTTTCCTACCCTTCTTTAACTTCAAGATTTACATAAATTCTTCCTTTCTATACCAAAGTTAATATTAATATTCGTACGATTTTCACAAGACGTATGTTTGGACTGGAAATAATTTTATCCATTTTGATTCCAACATCGACCTCTTTAAACACTCTACATTGTAAATAAGTGAGGTCTTTAAAAAGCTTTCACGAACGACTTCTTCGCGTGTTTGCGGAGGAAAATCAGGTTTCTGCTACATTTGATATTCTGAGATTGTGCCCCAACCTGTTCGGTAAATTTATTAGAGGTTTGAATGTTTATCGACGACTTTGCTTGCCGCCGCCGCCGTCCTGAGACAACAGCCTCGCCTCACGATTGATGGATTCAAATATTCAGACAGCGATCGTGAATTTTAAAATAGTGACGATTGCCCTCAGATTGATCTGAACTGATTTGTGAATAACTAGTTGTTACCCGCTGGTTTGATTGTGGAAAATTTGTTTGTATCCTTAATTCCAAAAGCATTTAATCGTAGTGAATTTCATGGCTTGAATTAAAGCTTTCAAGTATTATTTGAATTTAGAATGGCAGCCTATGACTATCTCTAATGTTTAATCTATTTCTATGGTGAAGTTTCAGCATAGTTCCTTCACCCATTTTGACTTCAGAAATAAACATTCTCGGAAATATACCTACACGCTTTCACAATTATAATATTAGTAATATTACACAATATTTTTACTTCATTTCCTCCACGAAACTTCCTGTAAAGCGCAAAGAAACATTGCTT
Source organism: Lerema accius (assembly GCA_001278395.1). NCBI lineage: Eukaryota > Metazoa > Arthropoda > Insecta > Lepidoptera > Hesperiidae > Lerema > Lerema accius. The sequence goes on from LGAG01000070.1 coordinate 204,170, forward strand.
TACAAACGCAAAAGTACAGGCATTCAATGAGCGAAGCCTAGGAAAAGAGCTAACGACTATTACACGTTTTTAGTTTGTTTTAAATACGAAAGAAAACAGACGACTAAGTTTCTGAAACACTGAAAACTGTCGAAGACGGCTTCTCGCAAAGGAGTTGGAAATGAAACCGGCGTGATATTTACAGATGAAATAAACTGGTACATTACGAGCAGTAAAGTCACGACGGGACGCAATCCGGGCAGCAATCAGTTTAGCGGTTACCGCTAACGACTCGCTAAGTGGGCAGATGGAACCTCGCCCGCCGGTCACCGCTTCAATCAACCGGCGGGATCCAGATAGAATATTTCCGGCGTTATTAAAATAACTTCTGATGTAGACATCTACGAGTATATTGGTGAAGAACTGTTTAACTTGGATTTCGTATTATTTCAAACTTTCCGAGTTTCATGTTATCTCTTACATAGAAGTTTCATTAACAGGAATTTTGTAACATGTTACAAAGCTATTTACTAAAAACAACTTTAAAAAATCTTAGCGATTTTTTACTCGTTCTTGCGTATCAGATTCATGAAGAAAATGTTTAGTCCTACAAAATATTAAATTAGCAATTCTATTAAGTAGAGAGGAACTGTACTTAACTGTAGATACAGCAGTACTAAGGATCAAGATAAAAAACCAAAGTTTAAACGAAATAAGTACAAGTCTGAACACACAATAGCCGTATCCCACAAGTTAAAGTAGGTTGACAGTACACGTGGAATAGTCGCGAGTGGGGAACTCATTAGCGGCCGTAGCCGACTTTGGAGGGCCCTTCCAGCATCCTCACTAAACTCTCTCCACGATGCAGAATAACTACACTTTAAACCGAAACATTAACAACACAATGTGGGTATCGTAACATCGGAAACATTTTACACCATAATAGCTCTTGTAAGTTACATTTTCAACTGACTTCAAAGAAAAGGAGGAGATTCTCAATTCGACTGTATTTTTTATTATTAGTCATAGTACGATGTTCGACTAATTAATTATGTATAAGTTGCGATGTAACGTTGAGCCTTTATTAAATGTCGTAGTTATAGCGTTTAAGGAATAACTATTGAGAAGTAACTTGAATCTTTATAACATATTCTTCGTATGAAACTGTCGAAAGTTTTTACGTACCTAACTTATGAAAAATAGGAGGAAATAAAATAATTTTGTTTTTCTAGTAACAAGTTTTTTGGTAATAACACACTGGTCGGAACAAATAGCCGGCTAGCGGCTCGATCAAACGGTCCGGAATAGCCTTCATCAATAATGTAATGTCTGTCGACCGCGAACGCAATGTACCAAAAGCCGAAAATTCACAGCCAACAAATTAATTATAAAAGAAAAAATTATATTTGCGCCACTGAACTGCTGTCATATATTTTATTTTAAATAAACGTCTGAAAATCTCTATCTAAATTTTACTTTAGAGTATATCAAACAACTTTAATGAAACAAATAGCTACTCGCCCTGGCTTCACACGAATATTTAAAATTAAAACATTGTTTTTAAACCAAAAAAACCTTCAAACCTATATAGTCTATTGGCAAAAGGATTTTAAAAATCCGAAAACTAGTTTTTAATAAATTTACATACATCATACAAACTCAGCACAAACCATCCTTTGTTATAGTAACTCGTATAGATTTTGGGACTATTTTGTTTATATTTCAGAGGCAAAGAACCGTATTTAACCGCAATGTAATGAAATAAAATTGTTCTATGAAAATTATTGTAAATTTCATAAAGTAGAGCTACCGTTGTACGTTGCAATTTGAAACATTCCCACGTGCTCTTTTATTGTTTCCAATTCACGTGTACCTGGTCTACAGTTCTCATAAAATGTCTCCTTGTGTAAAAGCAATGCTTATTGTTCGCTTGGCGTGACGAGTGCTTGGAACTTGGCCAGTTTTAAATTTCCCATAAACTTGAATGACAACCATACCCTCAATCAAAAATGTCCATACCAACTTCTTTTTTTACCACGTCAAGAATAACCTAAAACGATCAAAACTTGTCACACACGTAAACTTTGACAGTTGCTTGATCGTGTACAGGCTACTTTACTCTAAAAGGTCTATACAGATCTGGCTGTAGATAATCGGGAGCTCTAGCTCTCTAGACAATAAAGAATAGCTATTTATTTATTTGTATGAAAAGGGAATTTAAAATTCATCACCTTTATTTACACTATTTAGTAACATCTAAAGATTTAAGAAAATCCGTTGAAAACATAAAAACACTAAGTTTTAAAAGCACTTAAAATTACGTTAGGCTTTAAGAACCGATGAGTACCTCATATTGCGTCGTCATTCAATAGGAGTCTTTTAGTACGTAATTAAGTTGGTTCGTCTTGAGAGTTAATCCTAATAAGTTAGCATATTGATTTCGGCTAAGCTGTAGAACTGAACGGAGTGATAATACTGATAGGGCACGGCGGTGTCGCCGAGTTCAAAACACGGATAAGACGCTCTATCGACACTATCTAATGACACCCCCAAACAATCCTTATGTAGCCTCTACTACAATCAAGTGGCTTGTCAATCTGCGTGTTGGACAAGTTTGATGGTGTAGACTAAGAACTTAATGGTTGACGCGTTTCTTTTATTATCTTTATCTTTTATCTATAGTAGGGAGCACACTACTTTAGTAAATTATAGAATAAGAAGTTCACTCTCTTCTTGAAGAGTTTGACAATCACGTTTCTATGAAAGACTTTATGGTCAATTTTTGACGTCACGTGCCCGTACACGATTGTTTAATTCATGATGCACGGCAAACTTTCAGAAAAGATCATTTTTAATTTTTCTTTTTGTCAAAACAGTAGATTTTCTAAATTAAATATGAAGTCCTGCACGTGTTTGTAATATTAGTAGCTGGCACAGGTCAGGGAGCCAATCAATGACCGTTCTAACGATCTATTTATGGTCTTGAATCCAACAGCTCTCCTGACCTAACACTATATCACTTGTGGTCTTTTTATAAGTTGCCCGCGTCAGTTGTTCCCGATTGATTATACATAATAGTGAATAAGTTTTGATTAACTTTATTACTCAACGATGGCTTGAAACACTCTGTCTCATTTTATGTGTCTGCAAGTGTGATTGTATAGAAGCATGTTTATCGTCTTTGACAAACGAACTACATGTTTGAAAGTTTGATGGAAATTTTAATTGACGCCTTTTGATTGTGTGGGCTGTATTTATTTTATGTCTTCATAGAAAAAATGTGCTAATCAATGTATCGACGTCGTGTTTGATTAGTTCTGACATAATAAACATTAATACAATATCCAATACTCGTTGCTTTCGTAAATCTAATAATAGATAACTGTAGCATACTTGAATAGATCGTGTTTCAGATATGACGCCCAATATTTACAGACATTTTGTTTCGTGATATCTACTTAATGTGACAAAATTGTCAATTAATGTATCATTTTGAACAAATAAGAGATAAGTATTACACTTATTTGTAAATAATAAATCTATTAAATATTTATTAACTATATTTGGCATATAAAAGATGTCAATTTTGCGAAGATTATTACGTGGTTCGGTTCCAATTTTGTTTTCTTCAGATATTGATATTTAATTACATACTATAGGTTTTTGTTCTTAAACAGGATCTACCTAATAACAATACAACTTTAGACGCATTTTCCGATGTAAAAGTATGAGTAGTTAAATATTATTATACTAACTAGTTGGCAATGTGGTCAGCGGCGGCGGCATAAATAGGCGATACCGCAGGCGGAACTATTTTACAACAATGAACAAGTTTGTGGGTTACGTTATTGATTACGCGGTCGTTTTGACACGAGGCCTTCCGCCGCGACGCCTACTGACTGCTGATATACTGTGCCTGTGGCAGGTAAAAAAAGGCATAATATTTTGAAACATGTCACATGAAATTGAGGGACGAGTGAGGGTAGTTCACGCATCTCCTTTCGCTATTAAGTCGATCCAATGCTGAGAAATATGTCACGATTATTACATTTTATATTTTTAATTTACGTAAGCTCTACTAAATCCGACCAAAGTTGTAAACATGGTAACCTTATTTGTAGATTTAAAAGCTTAATATTAGTTGTAGGGAACAATGCGGGGAGACGGGACCACATGCTCTAGAGAGTTAAGCAACTTCCACAACATAGGTAATGCAATCGACACGCACCACCGCGGCACCGCGGCGGCGACACACCACTATAATGTATGACACTTGTTAATCCAGTCTTCATACCTTCTATACGTATACAACAGTCATGGTTCATGTGGTTTCATGAATTCTACACACATGATAACGAAAGAAGCCTTAATGTATTACTTGATATTTTTACCAAACTATTAAGGCGATCAATATTGCAAGAACATTTTAAATATGACTTAAGTGTTGCTCGAGATTTTGCTTACGATTCATCCTTTTTAAAACCTTAAGTTTTCGAAAAGCGGGTTTTAGGTTTTAAAGCTTGTTAGATAAGTTTAAAGTGGCACTTTACGTAAACTTACTAAACTAAAAGCTCTTTATAAATACGAACATTTTACTCTTTACTAATTTCGAGTCTCGCAAAATATGAACTTAGCCCTTCCTACTCGTGACGCGTCTTACCAAGGATTGCAGACTAAATATCTTTGACAACAGTTGTCGTGGTTCAAACTACATACATAATAAATCCAATAGCAATCCATTCTCAGGCGATCTTTGAGATGCAATCAAGTGGAGTGAGGCAATCAGATGCCGGATGTGACGTCACAGGAAGCGGCGAATCAGCTCAGTGGCGCCATTGATCCAGGCGGGTAATTACCGCAATTAAACCCGTACTCCTGTTTGATTTTGCGTTCAAATACGGAGAAACTACAGTATAGTAACAATGGCGACGGGTAAAATTCGGATACGTGGAGAGTAAATGAACTTTAGTGTTTCCAATCGAATGGAATAAGTTTTAATAGGTTATTTTGATAATGATTGTAGTGGAATGTTAGATAGCCTCTAGCCCGCAGCCTTACATGCTAGTGGTGTATTCTGATAAACAAAAGACGAGACTATGATGCCAGAGCTGTCCTATTGACAGTCGTTGGATTATACATCGCCTAATATAACTTATAATATATCGTAATAGGGTTACTTTCTTGACCATTTTCTATGTAAATTGTTATGGCAAAATAAACGATTTCTTTCTTACTTTCACCTCAGTTTTAAAAATACAATGTTAAATATGGAAGCTAAGTAAAATGAATTTTTGTAAAAATAGGTAAATGAATTTGCGAAACCAGTGAATGACCAAATCAGAACAAAATGTAGAATGTTTAAGAACCCCGGTCACAAACGACGATCACGTACTGTTCCGCTCCATCCAGGGTTGTCACCACCGGCGACATCAGATACAGACGTAAAAAGTAAGAATTTTTCAATTACGTAGTACTTCGTTGTACTTTCTAACAATAAACTAAATAAATGCTTGGAAAAATACCGTTACTAATATATAGGATTTACACTTTCTAACTTGAAAACTTGTAGGTAAGAACTTCGATAACCACTTCGAATAACGACGCCGATTGTAGGTAATAACGACGACATAATAATTATAATAAAGATTTGTATAGTTACCGTTTAATACAATTATTTTCTATAAACGGGATCTTCTCGGAAATGTCACGATATGTATTTATAAATCGACCTTTAGTATTCTCGGCCACCGTGTGCCAACCCTAGCGTGCTCCCGCCGGCTGCCACGAGCAAATCTCTTGCAAACAATTAAATTTATTCTTGTCTTTAGATTGTCGTGGACTTGAATGAAAATTAGTTAATATACATTTGACCGCAGTAACCACAGAACTTCGCCATTCATTCATCTGCTTTTTGTACCTACGTAACTTGCTGCAACAAGCCTCTAACTTGAGCCACTTTGAACCTTCTTGAAACTTCGAAATTCAGCGAATATCAGCTAATTTCAGGTCGTCAGTTCTAGTCAGGGGACGTTCTATTTTCCTTTATTCAAGCCATGTTCGCGGCTAAAGCAAGCCATTCCCTTTCAAATTACGAGTAATTAATTCTTCGAGCTATGTCAGTCACCCTTGTTAGTATACGGATGCATACCGGATTTGATCACCGGAATTACTGAACACTAAAGCCACCGAAAGGTCGTACACTTCTTCCGATAGTATGAACCACAAAGTTTCTTAGTTATTTTTAATTTGTTCAAAGCTGAAGCAAACATTATGAAGTCTCGCCGTAACTACGATTAGCATCCTGAAATATGCTGTCGACGTCTCTCGCCGCGAGCGCTCTTGTAATACGTAATGATGTTACTAGCTCTTACTAGGATAACTCATTGAACTATGATAACAAGTTGTTGAGAAAACGTGATTAATTCTGATAATTTCGCGAAGCCAGCTGCTTTGTCGTTATAGTGCTTTACAAAATATTACGTTACACATGATATGGAGTTACAAATAATTCTACATTAATCTGACGGAATTGTGGGGGTGGATTATTGTTCTAATTAGTGTTTAGTATAGGTATAAAATTGACGCTGTTAACGTCGTATTGTAGCATGAATCTAAAACCATTTGTCATTGGTAACAGCATTACAAATTAGGAGGCGAAACGCGAAACTACATTTTCGGTGCCTTTAGTGGTTCCCTAGCTTCAATGATACTAATGTAAGTTTTTTGGTTGTTTCAGATGCGGTACTGTGTGGCTGCGCTGTGGTTGTCGGCGCTGGCGACGCTGGCGGCCGCGACCGCCACGGCCGATGCCCAGCACGACCCTGCCCCGCCGCAGGTCACTTACTGCTTTTTGAACCTTATGAGTAGATAGTGAAAGTTCAAATTTATTAAGAGCTTATATTAGGACGCTGCCCATTTTAAAAATTCGAATCCGAATTCGAATTCGTTCTCTGAATATGAGTAGATTGTCGATAGAAATACATCAATTAAATTGACATGATTAATAGAGCAGAACGTATAAAAACAATTTTGCTAAACTAGGTTATTCAAGTTTTGTTTGATTATCTCAATATTTGCCCCAGTTTAATTTACTCAAACAATGCTATATTAACATTCCTTCCAAAACATCAATAAGGTCTAACAGACGAGTAGCGTAAAACGTGACAATAGGAAAAGGTAAATTGGCGGCGGTTGTTGAGACAATGGCCGCTAACAGCATTGTCCTGTCCTCCACAGACCACCATTTAAAGTCGCTTTGTACCATTGTTGTCGTACTAAAGGGTTGAGGACGTTCACCGCGAAAAGTTGGTCACCAAATAGTTTGTTTTCGGTTTGGTAAATCCTTACAATTTGTTTGTTGACCGGCGTCCTTTCCAATAAAATTATTTGATCCCAACGATTTCAATGAATCTATTGTTAACTCAACCTACACCTGAAGGTACTTCGTCGTCAAAAGAATAAAATGAAAGATAAAATATTATCCAAAATGGGCATACGAGTAAATGAATTCAAAACTTGCAAAGAATCTTAAACAAATTTTCTTATAACGTATATAGGTAAAATATTAAGTAAACACTAAATGTTAAGACGGTAATTGTGCAACTACCACAATTGAGCACTTTTCGAATTTATGTTCTATGCAAAACAAAACAACGGCAGACCGCTATAGTTCGTGTATAAGAAATGAACTGCAAACACAATCGAATCTGAGATCAAAGATTCCTTTGACAATATCACATTACAGTCACAGATATATCACAAAAAGAGACATCTTACGTACATTTACACAGAAATGGAATGTAACAAAGAAGTGTACATTTTACTAGATGCGAGGTCGTGATCTCCGGAACACGTTACAAATGTCATTATCGTAACTCTGCTGTAACTTGCTCGTATCAATGTTAACACGGTGTGAGATATACACTCGCGGTCGGCTGTTTCACAGTTTCCCTTAATGGCATAGGCCTCTCCTCACAGCTGATGAGGTCTACATATTCCACCTAACTATTAACTACTACTTACAATTTCCCCACTAAATAATCTGCTTTAAAACAGCACTGAGTGCGCTGTAAGCTTTTCAATTATTAAAGGAAAGACTCATGCACTGTAAAGGGACGTGAACGGGTTGAGTGAAGACAGATTGATGTCGGTGGAAACAAAAAGACAAATCGATGTTAGATGCATTAAATAGAAAGCTAATTACTGCTTTCTAGTGTGGCAATACTCCTAATGTCACATTCGTGCTCCTACATGTATTCCGATGCCATAAAAGCACGAGTCAGGGAAGGTGTTGACTAAAAATAACACAAATTAATCAAACAAATTCATGAAAATCATTCACATCTCTGAGAGACAATAAACCGTAAGGTTGCCGCATAGAACAACGTTTTCTCTCTTGTACTTGTCATATAATGTCAACTAACTCGCAACTTTTCCCCTTATGTTACGGATATAAAATAATATGGTTCATAGTAGATATTTAAGTTTATGTCAAGTAATTTTACAGTCCCATTTGAATTAGTTCACATAACATAGGTAGTCATTTCATATACTTATGCGTACTTTTGCGTGCTTATTATCATACTCCTACTGTTACACTCGACGATATTCATACGTAATACAAGTTTAATTGAACCCTTTCGTTTTATACATCAAATGCAAAAGGTAGTTCAGGATAAAACGGTACATTTTGTTGTGATTAAAATTGCCCTACCATAAGTAAAACAAAATTCATTAATTTTACAAAATTTTCTTAATTTGCATTTGAGCTCTAATTAATTCAAAATTATTCAAGTTAAGTACATTATTAATTAAATTACCATTTAGGGCGGCTCTCAGATACCATTAGTATTATTTGTTTACGGGACAATAATAAAAATGATAAGTGTTTGACAACCCTGCGCGGGTAATCTGCTTCGTAACAGCGGCGGAGCTCTCGCTCACTTCATGGACTGTTAATTTTTACGACGATCAACACTCTAATATTCATTTCACTAACGACCCAATTTAATTAGGTGCGATCGGGGATTCCGAGACTGCTCGGTACTAAACTGTTCAGTGATAATAATTTGTGTACGTGTTACAACTTTCTCCATAGAGCCGTAGGTACTTATGTTATAATAGAATGTTTGATAACTAAAAAAGTAATAAAACAAAAGTAATTACCAAATTAAGCGATTATTGTTATTCTATTTAACGTCTCTAATATCTGAAGATTACACTATTGCTCCACGTACTTATTATTACTTCTTAATAATAATTTTACAGTCGTAACTCCTGTTGTAGTCCTCATATTAATTCAGTATAATAGCTATTACCTACCCAACCATTCTTTACAGTGAAGCAGTTGTTCTCGAAAATAATATAAACTACCGTTGAAACTAACCTTTCTGTTCAAAACACAACCCATTAATCTCAGTCGCGACTGGTACCAATATACCTGCAGTCTGAAATCATAAACCTAACGAAATTCTCAAATTACTCACTCGAATGGCCTAAACATATCCGTGGATTATCGGGGCTTGTCACTGGTGCGAGGAAAACGACGCGACCCTATCGGAATCAATTGGCGAGGTGGCATAACCACGTTATGAGAAGATAATCCTATCCCGTTTAGGTATCCAATTTACCGAAAGCCACAAACGCAACCCTTTCATTCTGTTTCCTTTGAACACTTGGAGAACTTCCAAGGAATTGTATTCTGTAAGAGCGGAGCGGTGAGGCGCTTTTATTGTGAAACTTTTCCTTTCCACCGCGAGAAAGCGCTGCGGTCATTTCACTCAAACTTTGTTTCCGATCAAATCATTATACGGGCTAATGAATAAACATTCTTTCTTATGGCTTGAAGTGTATACAAAATTAAATCTTTTACACTTTTCAATTTCTCAAAGTTAAAAGCTCATTAACACCGAGATATGTATATCTAACTGTAGTACTCAAATCTAGTTGAGTTTTAGTTAGGTTATTAAACCAACTTTTCAAAATAACATACTGAAGTCATTAATTCCACCATGTTACTTTGACAGAAGATGAAATGACTTCCCTTGATTACAATTTAAACTGCAATAAACCTACACCTAACTTACGACCAAATCATTGATCCTATTTATACATTTCCCACACACATTCATAATTTCACTGCTCCATTCAGTCGTAACATGGCTAAAATATATTAAGAGACGCACCGAGTCGGTCTCTGAGAGTGGTTGTTATCTGAACTAACGAACTAACTCGGGAGTAAGCCATTGTTGGGCGGCGCGCCGTATCTTACAGAGAGCGGATGCGGCGAGCTGCGTTGTAAAGTCGCTAACAAATATCGAAGCTTAAAAGCCGGCCTGAAACAAGGCCGTCTTACTGCATCCTATTGTTACGTTATTTAGCTCTGCTTCAATTATTTGTTGTCATAATAATAAAGGATATTGACGAGCCAAGGAAGAAGCGAGAAACCGGTAGATATCATTAGTGATTTACCCTGCGAAAGACACGCTTATAAAATGTTTCACAGTCCATATTGAGAGCAGGTTCAACGCAAATCTAACCTCCTACAAACAGTATGACATTAAACTGATTGGGAAAATCTAGAAACCAGCGACTTCGGACTGAAAGGATTGTTAGCCATGACCTTCTTGGTTAATGAGCAGAATTCACCATAAGCTTCGATTTCCATGAGGTCTACTTACGGCGTAATGGTCACCATGCTAGCCCAGACCACCATTTTTTATTTGGTGTATGTCCTTTGTATAACGTATGTTGTCCGTGGCATCCACGACATGATTGAGTAGGTGCGTAGAGTTACTTTAAACTTGAAGCCCTTTACGCCTGTAATCACATATCTGGCAACCCTATTATAGAAGCAGAGTATAACAGAGTAGAGCCAGCTTATGAGTGTCGCACTGATCACACGAGTCACCCGCCGCTCTCTGTGGTGCCGCGTTAATTGATTTCCAAATCAAATTAATCTACTCAAATCCCGATTGAAACGGAACTAGGGGCGGAGCGCTTCCGATTAATAGTGAACTTAACGAGCCGACACGAAGACCTACAATATCTGAATAAGCGACTACAGATAGCTACTTAAGTAATCTAGGATGATACACATTAGGTATTTAATTTTATAACTGATACGTAATCAACTCATCACTTTTACACTAATCAATCTCGAAGAGGATCTCTTTTTGATTTTCGACTGTGAATTTAACATAACAAACAAATGATAATTGAACAAACAAAGTCACATAATACGCCTCGAGAATTGAACGCAGAAGAAGAAACCAAAGAACAATTAATTTAAAATACGCATTTCAGTTTTTATGCGGCCATAAATATCCGGAAAGGCTATCGCTTCTAACAGAGACACTTCAAGTCAAAATTGCTAATTAAAAATTGTTTTAAAAAGAACATCAATAACATTAGTTTCTGCACTCGAAAAAATCCGTTCGATGCAATCAATACACACGTTAGGCTTGTTACGCTTAATAATGATACTAGCGAATGCAGTGGCGTGTAAATTCTTCACGTTNNGTTTGCGAGCCAGTGAGTTGTGAACCCCTGCCCCGAGGCCGACTCCGATCTTCAGTAAACCCACATATCTCTCTAAGCCTTTCACTAGCTTTTAATTAAAACGCGTTCTTTTCCTCAGATAAGCCTTTATCGAAATAAAAGTTTTTTATTTAACTTCCGACTGTGTATCGGACAGTTCTTGTTAATTTTCACAGACATGTTTATAATCTCAATAGTACCTATTCGATTATAAAATATCACAAAAACTGTTACTGTCATCATAGTAACCGGGGCGATGGAGCGTCACAGTGATGAGTCAATTCAATATTGAGAATGTAACCGTTTTACTATTTGTTATTAGGTAATAGAATTTGAAATTTGAAAGGAAACGAAAAGGGAATCCACAAATTTTAACCCCGTTGCGTGGCGTCTACGAACACGGCGCTGAGATGGTAGTTTCTTCCTCGCCAAATTTTCTTTCATTTTCACGTAAGATGTTGAAAATAATGCCCGTGAACTTAGCAGATCATATGACCACTATTATTTTTTAGGGTTAAACGCCAGAACTATTCCTAAAAAGTATCAGGAACTATAGAACTCACCTGCAAGCGAATAGAACTCCGATAAAATTTTGATGTGCTGGTAGTTGCTCAGTTCACGAGCATTTCAAAATATGAACGAAACTGTAAGCACTATATAGCAACCGAATAACAAACACAACGAATACTTTTCGACACAGTTCCCATACGAATTATACGACGGCGCTTGTGTATGACTTGCTTATACGACAGCGACTATGCGACTAGGCTGCGCTTTTACGACTGCGACTGTTCAATTCGCTTTCACGACTGCTACTATTGCGGGTAAACTATCACCGCTCGCACACGAAAACAAAAAATAAGTAGGGTAGAAACTAAATGAATGCACGATATTTTATTAATTGTGAATGTATTGCCAGATCGAAAAGACTACAATATTCTGCACAGATTATGTAGAATACCAAACACACTACACTATAATTATGTAACAAATGTAACTAACTAAATTAACTTAAAATAAATCATTCCTAACTTCATTGAATGTATTGAATTTTGTTTCGGACATTGGATTTGTGAACGGGTCACGGAAGTAGTCGGTACTAAAGCAAATATAACTCGCGGTGTCATTTAGAAGTATCAAATCAATATTTGTCTGAAAGTATTCGCCTTGTATGCGTAATCCATGTGGTTATGACATTGTTCGCTTTATTATACAAGAATATTCAGAATAATTCGGGTAGTGTTGTATGAGTGTTATTAGTAGGAGTATTATGATATTGATAATGCCTGCTTATAATGATATTATAATTTTTTATAAGAACATCAATATTGATAATTGCGATATAAATTATTATTTGAAACACTAAACCTCAACTTGGATTTCATTAACATCTTTTAATACAGAAACTGATAATGATAAAACAATTCATACATTTTTGGTTGCCTCTTTAGACACCTACAACTGAGTAACCATAAACAATTAAGCAAATAGGAATAATTGAATCGAATTTCTTCAACTACTTTCCAATAAGTAAGTTGTAGCCATAACAACGATGTTTTTATGTTACGTACCAATACAGATACTATATCCCATATCCAATTTGTTGCCTCATAATACCTACCTGTGTTATTATTTAAAACACATTATTGATGAGTATAATACTCGTAAATTGATATAAACCCAAACCTACACGATCAAGCTGTTGTTGCCTTAACAAAGAAAACACGAGGTAATCATGGTGCGCGAACTTTATACTCCTAATATTATTACACACCGCGATATTAATTACGAAATGAGCCCGCGAATATATTAATCCTCCGAGAAATGGAAGTCGTACGACGACTGTCGATGGTGTCGGGAACATTCGCTGAATATTCAGCAATTCATTGTTATAATTCACGCGCCACTTATTAAAACCTATTGAGTTTCTAAACTCGAACCGATGCCGCGACGGCGAATTCAACTAATTAGTCAATTAGATTTAATTGCAATTCTTCGATTGACGATGTAATCGTAAAGTACTTTTACTCAACAGGCCGATGACGTAGAATTAACAGAGGAAGAGAAGAGGGCCTGGTCCAGCTTACACGGCGGCGGGGGATGGGGGAAGCGGGGTTGGCAAGACATGAGCTCGGCGTGGGGCAAACGCGCCTGGCAGGACCTCCAGGCCGGCTGGGGCAAGCGGGGCTGGCAGGACCTCAACTCCGCGTGGGGCAAGCGCGGCTGGCAGGACCTCAACTCCGCGTGGGGAAAGAGGGGTTGGCAAGACCTGAACACCGCGTGGGGCAAGCGCGCCTGGAGAGACATGAACCAGGTTCCTTGGGGCAAGCGGGGCTGGCAAGACATGAGTTCTGCGTGGGGCAAGCGCGGCTGGCAGGACATGAGCTCGGCGTGGGGCAAGCGCGCCTGGCAAGACCTGCAGGCCGGCTGGGGCAAGCGGGGCTGGCAGGACATGAGCTCGGCCTGGGGCAAACGAGGACCTGTAAGTCATTTTGTATTTTTAAGTGTTCAAACATAACAGACGTTATAGACGTAATGAATATACATAGTTGAGCGGGTCCTACCTTCAGACTCCGAAAAGGCGGAAATCTGAATGATAAACTATGGTTTCTGTTCTCGGTCTGGATGTATGTTCTTGCCCAGGGAATCGCAGTATGACTATGATATGATGATTCTGGTTAGACTTGAGTACCCGATATACCTAAGAAGATTTCTATGAAATGTGTTATGTCCAGGAACGGTGGTCAAATTTCCGCGGCTCGTGGGGCAAGCGCACGGCGCCCGACACCGACTACGAAGACTACGAGATGACCGTCGACCACCTGCTGCCCCCGCAACAGGTTACAATCAACAGCCCTATTTATAAAATACAGTCTTAATCGTGGGCGACTTCGGTGTGGGTACACAAAGTACACATTTCGTTGTAGGTGGTTTAATTGTTGGTACATAAAACAGAGATTTATTCAATAGAGACTAGTGCTAAATGAACCACAGCCTCAAAATGTTAATCGTGTAAATTATGAACCATAATATTAAACCTTTAACCTTTCGTAGAATAAATAAATTTAAATCGTATTTCTTTTTAGCCGCTTGCAATGATTTACCGTTTATAAACTGGTCGTCAACGAAAACGTAAGCTTTACTACATTTTTTGAAGTGCTTAATTTTCTTATACCTACTCCTACACAGAAAAGGGAAATCTGTGAATAAAATGTAGTCCGACGTAGGTTATATTGCTGGTAAGAACAGAAAATGTATGGTTTCCTCTGTTTCAATAGGAGCAATCTGGCTCAGCAGTTTAGCGATATTGAGCGCTGTTCGAGCCTGGAAATGAGTTATAGCGGGTTATTGCCGCGTCTCTATTATTCATTATATTATTTTTTGGAAAACTCTTTTCATGCAAAAACTAAAATTATAAATCACAAAACTTAAATAAATTGTACGGTAATATAATACATTTTACACTGTTACCGTTGTGATTTATGAAGACGTGCAGTGTGGCGTTAAAATTTTGTAGTACTAAAAAGGTATTACAATTTAGAACTTGAATTTGATACGATATTACCTATAGAAGTTACTTCATTATTTAAAACAATAAAGAGTAATTTAGGAAACAAAGTGAACAAATAAAAAAATCTAACGCGTGCTCTGGCTACAGTTCTGTTAAATTTAAATACGTCTATTTTTAAAACATCACTCGTCAAGCATTTTTTAAGTAAACGAAGACGGTGTATTTTGCTCGGGTTGACGGCAACAAATGCCGACACAATGAGAAAATGAAACAGTAAATGTTCTCTTTACAAAATACTTTTTTACTCGTTTTGGAGACACACTGGATACTACTCACTTCGCTGTTGTTTTACCACTTATTTTATGACATACCTATTTTACTGAGTGAAAAATACTCGAAGTACTTACAGCTAGATTTTTTAGTTGTTAGCAATCGTTATCATGAGTGGTACTGGTATAAACGAAGCATAGCTGTGAAAAAAGTATGTACGACATTTAAACTATTCCACAGGCTGATGTAGCTGAGCAGCCCATGGAAACTCCTGAGAAGAAAGCGTGGTCAGCATTGCACGGAGCGTGGGGCAAGCGACCCATGAAACCGGTTCAATACAACAGCGGTAATATACCACTCACCATACAATAACGACCAGTAAAATCAAATGTTGGAACAATACGGCTCTATTACAAGACAATTATAGTTAAGGAAAGCTAAAAGCATTGGTCAGCTATTCCTAAAAGTTCAAAGTTTTGGCCAAACAGGAACGTAGTCACTTATTAGGCACTTACGTGGGCAATACAACTATACAAATGTTACATCTACATAGACATTTAACTTGTCTATTCTTCTCTTGCTACTCCGGTAGCTGTATTGTCTAATTGAATAATTAAATATTAATCAATATTAAGTTTTAATTCGCTTATAAAGACTACAATTTGTATTCGTAAAAATTAAACATTCTTAACTCGAAATTGTTCCTCTCTAGGAGTCGTTATTCAATAAGAGGTCATTTGTTTCGAAGTAAAACTTAAAATCGATAAAGTTTTACGGTTCGAATGCATTTGGCATTGAAAACTTTTCATAAACGAACATGAATTGTACGTGACGTACGTTTTATTACGGACCATTTGTAATATAGAGCCGTACGGTACAACCCGCGTATTCGGCTCCCACAATTTGTTCCCGACCGGAACGGGCAAACATTATGACGTATAATAAAAAAGTTCCGCGAAATAAACTATAACAAAAGATTCAATCGGAAGCATAACTCGTATGTCAGTTGAACGAAGTCAATCAGCAAAGGGGAGTGAATCGATCGTCGTTAAAATTTCATAATAATTAGTTTCAGTTCACTTTGTGCGAGCGACGCGTATTGCGAACAAGGACAGGGGGTACTGTGAAACTTATAGTTTAATGACTAACGACCGTCTTCAATACATGATCTTCAAGTGAAAGAATAAAACTTAATCAACCGTGCGATTCACGCTATGTCACAAAAGAATAAATTAAAAACTACGATCAATTTTTAAGAAACTTACTAGTAGTTTCGCCGGTATCAGCGACGCAGCGATCGACAATATAAAACTTATCGGTGCCGTTCGACAAAACTTCCGAACTCCGTTATTACTTAAAATTTGTTGTACAAATATTAAATCTTCGAAATTCTTTCACTAACACTCAGATGTTTAAAAGTTTAAATTTAATTGGTAACAACACTTGGCTCGTTATAAAACTAGAAAGACAAAATAAAGTACCAGTTAAAACTGCCACAGATAATTCAATAATACTCGTATTTTTGATCGCTAATAGCGTTTCAGGAAAACATTTATATAGACTTCATTTGTTCCGCGTCGTGTAACTTTAATAGTACCTGTAGGAAACAATTATGTCGCCCACGTCATGCGTCGCCGAGGCCCACCGGCGACCCACGACCGCTGAAACGATTGGGTTCCATTGATTGATTTACAGTTGCGGCATCACTCCGCTTTTGGGGAAATTAAAGTCGGTTCCCGCGGTCCGGTGATTAAAAACAACCTTTATTTATTGTGCCTCTGCTTCGAAATAGACGCCACACGGAAATAGACTCCGAACAATGGTATTCGACGCGTTTGCCGGTAATTCTGATATTTCTATCTGCGATTTTTTGTGTAAATAATGTAATCACTGTTTATAAAAGTTAGAAGTATTAATTAGAACTATGAAATTAGAGCTGCGCAATTAGTGAATTTATATTTTTTTACATAGGTACAACAATGTAAAGCACAATATACATTATTTACTCAGGGTTGCCAACTTGTGCATATATTTTTTTATTTAAGGGTGTTATAAAATAATATTGTTCATCTTCTTGGACATGATTTGTTTAATAATTTTAGTTATTCCTTAAAAAGTTACGACATACGAGTATCCAGTTGGCAACTCTGTGTACCAAGAATATAGACAACAATAAGAAATGACGCACCATCTGATAACTTTGAGCACTAGCTCCAAAACACACCTCTTGTTTAACTTGTGACACACGTTACCTTTCACTGTAGATAACTACGCATCAAAGTAAACAAATAATCTAAAGTTCTAAACAGTTGTTAGAATTGTCACACAACAAAATTATTTGTTTGTAAGTTGAAATTACATTATCTTCATCCTTATTTTAACTGATTCAGTTGTATCGTTTTTAAACGTCGTATCTAATATTTAAAGTAATTTAAAGATTTGTGTAGATTAGGTAGGATTTGGATAGCGACAGAGCCGCCTCTCTGTCTCTGTCTCTCACTGTGATGTGTAATGTACAGCCGATATTGAGACGAGGGTCTCTCGCAGTCAATACGTCGTCCGCGGCCCTCCACGCTGACAGACATCATGCCCAATTAATTTACCCATAAACCCTTTAATGAAACCCCGTCCCGCTCCCCCACTCGTTCTAAATCACTTTCACGTCACGAAATCCTAACCACATGTCGACGAATTGAATTGAAACAGATCTTCGTGGTCTATAATAAAAGGTTGTTTAGCGAACGACAGATAGACGATAACTGGGACTGATCAGTGACGACAGCTGTCTGTGGTCGTGTGTTCGGGGAGAGCGAGATGTAATGTGAAAGCATGTATCAACAGGAGCGTATTACTGGAAGCGCGAGCCCGGCTGGACCAATTTAAGAGGGATGTGGGGCAAGCGGTCTGCCCAGCGCGACCTGGACGACGACCACGGTAACCTTTCGGACGCTTGTGCACACATCTCTCCATTGTAGCTCCATCTCTTTCGCGCTTCCGGACAACTATCTTCTGTCGCACCTCGATCTCTGTAAATACACCCTGAATGTGATGTGTAGTTTAGAGTAGAGCTTTCATCTAGCCCTTCCATTCACAGCTCTGTGTCACTATCCACCACCAGATGTCGCCTGCGTCTTAGAGTAGTTTGCACCGCTGTTCGATTGTTGGATTACCTGTACATTACTTAAACGATAATATGTCACTACACGATAGATTTGACAGAAGACTTGGCTCCATCGAGACGACGAATTAATTAACAGAACTTGTAAAATACGTCCTAAATTACAACATAGTATGTAGAAGTTTTTGATTTAAATTTTGTAAATATGTATAGTTTTACTAAAGCCAAAGCTGATAAAACAATTTCCATGTATTATTGTAATATTTCTATCGACATGCTAGTTCTATCTTAAATGCTCAAGATAGTACATAATAATAAGCTGCAGACGCTACGGAGCTACGGAGCTACGGCGCTACGTTATTTTGGAGCACTCGTAGCGATACTTCTACGTGATTGTACGGGGGTACTACACTGGTTCACAGCTTAAGTCTTTTAACTTTAATGTACAGGACACTTTAAGGTAAACTTAAAAGTTACTTTAGGTAACTTTTAATGTACAGGACAGTTAGAAAATGTTTTATTATTTCCACTTATGAAAATTTAATAAAATATTAAAATAATAGTTGTACGATATAAGACGTACTGACTCATAAAAAAGACCTCAAGCCGTCGCCTATATTTCAGATCCGGCTCCTAACGCACGGTAATAAAGTAGTAATATTCTCGTTTACTACAAACCACTTTTCCACTTTACTATAAAGTTCTCCGGCGAGCTTGTAACAATACCGCTTTTAAAATAAGTATCGTTTAAAACAACATTATAAATACTCAGTTCTCGTCCGCGCCCGTAAAAACCTCAAATTGACTTTTACAGCTAAACTGTAGATGTAATTCTCGTTTTATTATTTTTTCATAGATTCGGTCGAAATCGTTCGATTTGGCTTTTATACAGCCGTAAAGCACTCTTGTCCC
>LGAG01000070.1:232444-243507 GCA_001278395.1 Lerema accius
TCTAATCCAAACCCAATCACATAACATCTGGAGTTTATACTATCACGACGACGTCGCCTTCGCCGCTATGCTAATATCACATTGGAACCGTCTCTCCTCCAATGAATCTCTATCAATAAACGAACAGATGCTAAAAATACTTGCACAAGTTTTATTATAACATAGAAGTATCTATCTAAAGTTAAACTGTTTTATTAACTATCCTTTTGGACAGTTTACGATGTAAACTTATCCTTATCTACTTATTGGGATTGGTTGTCTACAACTTTTTTTATATTTTGTTCTAGGTAGACAAATTGATGATTAGGTATTATATTTTTGGTCCAGTACGTTTGTAGGTGACTAGGTATAATAGTAAAAATCGATACCGACCATTGTTTATAAATAGATTAAAATTGTTCCGATTGAACGCACATGAATGAGTGAATTAAATCCAAAACTGTTATATTTTATTCCGGCCGAGCGAAGCGGGCGCCGCGCAACGAGCCGTCCGTCACGCTGAACTACACTCTTTCACACTTGAAACACTTTGCAAACTCGTTTTACCTCGCTCTTATACCTCAGATATAAGGTTCATAATCGCTGTCCCCGCCTACAGTTGTTACAAATTAAAACAAGTATTAATATATCGCTTTTATTTTTCGCTTTTTCCGGCTCATTCTAACAATTTTTGGTACATTCAGCCAAAATGGTCAGCGGTTTTTGTTAACTACCTGAATCATTACTTTTTCTGTCAATTATGTAGTTTTTTTTGGTAAATGTAACGAAATTCACCCTTAGAAATACTACGCCTCGGCAACTCGGCTTGAAACAGCTTTCATATTAGCTAAATATCGAGAAGAGTAAAACTGCGTAAAATACACGCGCGACAGGGACAAGACAGAATGTCGCAAGCGTTGATTACAACATGTGATTGAAGTGAATATTATTGCTGCGACAATTTGACGCACGTTACACAAGTTACAGATTTATAATCGTCATTGCACCTGACGTGTCTGGTATGGAGACAGTCGACGTCGGTGACGCCGTTCGTCGGATCGGCGACAAATATTAATTTGGTCGCTTTACGAGGCCGTAAAACGATGATGTTTCGAAGCTTTTATCACCAGAACATGTGACCACTAGATAGATAACTCGGCCTGTTTTCTTGTAACACGTGTCATCACTGCCGAATCATTGGTACTAGTACTATTTAACCCTCGAATCACAGGTGCTTGTGGGTTTGTAAAACTTGAAAATAATAAACTAACAACCCCGGCTTCAAGCTTACAGTGACTCGACTGATTTTATGCGAAAGTCATAAAAAATTATAAAGCTGAAATTTTTAAAAAGTGAATATATTTTTCAATAAGATACTTCAAGTTAACTATTGCAAGAAGATGAAAATTTAAAATTCCAGATACCTATTGGTGGTATTTTAGTTCTAGGAAACAATATAATTGACTTAAAAATAGCTAACACGCCAAATTCTAAAGTCATTATCGATTCCCGATCAGCAAGATGCACTACGAGAACAGCAGATGATGTCTTCATTAAAAGTGAGTATTACGTGTACAAGTAATAGGAATTATGTCTCCTTAATACGTAAAACTGCAAGCGCTGTAGAGTTTTGAAGGTACGAAATAATTAGCGCACCAACGCGAGAAGTTGGCAAAAAGTATTCGACAGTGAAAATTATTCGGGCTGTATAATAAGGTTGGAATAACTTGGGGTGCGTTTGGGTGCGCCGGGGACTCCGGGGACAGCGGGGAGACGGCCGCAACTCATGAATTACAAATATGACAGCAACACCCAACCTGTTGTTATCTTTATAATGGTTCCCGTTTTGTATAATTAGTTCTATCTTCTTGGGCTTACTTTCTTCGAATTGTAACCCAACAAGTGCGAAGTAAATGTAACGCGAAATTGTGTTACCGTTCCAAACCCACTAACATTGTGCTGGATCATTACTTATGATTAATTCAGAGGACATCGGTTTGCATTTGAGATAAGTTGGCCCATTTGAGATAAGTTTTTAATTTTTCATTTGCAAAGCCAAAACAAAATGCATTTAATAAATTAGTGTTTATTTTTAGTAGCACGAAAAATAGTTACCCTTTTTGTCCAAAAAAGGAAATTGATGCTATGGTAGACTTATGAGTAATACAATAGGGAGCTTAATGATTTCCCAAAACGTACCTATGTTTCTGACGTAACATACAGCGTCGCAGTCCACGCTATACATTTATCATTCGGTATGGTACCTAATTGTTATCTGATAACAACACTTACAGTACTCCCAAGTTGGCACTTGCGAGCTTTGAAAAGGGTTTTGGGTTCTATTGAAAGATATTCAAAGCATGTAGCACTCACTTATCAATACAATAATTTGCTGATTTGCCAACCTTCGATGTATCTGATATGGGTTCAGAACATTTCCTTGTCAGTTGCAGAGCATACTTGGTTTGAATGCAAGGGAATTACAATTAGAATCTGAGTATACCTATATACGTATTCTATTCAATTCAAAACCTTGCCGATAACAACAGGTACGAATACACAAAGGAAGGATAGTAGGAAATTAGGAAGCCATTTTCCATTTTGTATCAGAGCTATTTCTATGATTTGTACGAAACACAAAGCTAAAAATGCACATCGCTATCTGCATACTAGAGTACGGCTGCAGGTGATGTGTGGTTTCGGCAGATTACGAAACGACTAGATATTAAAGTTAGGTATGACGACAGATAAGTAAATTACTAACATTTGAATGCCGAATTTAGAGGCAGAGGACTCTATCTTCAATATCTCCTTGAGTTCAAATCGACATCTTGTGGTTGGACAAGCTACTAAACACAGAACAAAGAATGTAAGTTCTTTCTTCCGTGCTATTAAACGCACAAAACAGCAACGTCAGTTGGCTATTGACAGGAGACATCTACATTTTTGTGTGAGCACTGGTATCACAGGTCGATGAAACACCTAGGTAGGGTAACTTAAGAGGGTTGTTCAATAATTTAAAGGTGGAAAAGTCTAACAGCATAGTTTGATTTTCGTTGATTATTAATTACGAGCTGGTAACTCTGCGAATAAGTTGTATCTAATTGTAACGAATAAACAGTGTTTAGATAGTTGTGAAAAATGGTTGTTTTATAAGATGTCGGGTTGCACCAACTCGCCGTCGCAGCCGCAGCCAGAACGCAGGATTGTTTCACGAAAAGCTTTGATACCACTCTCTGTATTCAATACGTTGTTTGAACAAACATTGCATCGGCTTATCCTAATACGTTATTTTATATTCAATCTCTCGTATAAATTAAATTGCGTATTTTAAAACTGCGATAAATAAATCTCTATTGAATCGTAGAGACAGCGGATGCTATATCTAACACGTGTAACAATCTATTTCAATAAAAGGTAAGCTATGGAATTTTTTACCTGTACAGTATACACGTGGATATACTAACTCGCATTCGCATTATGCCAATTCTACTGGCTTCTTCCGATATTCTATTGGACAGGTGAAATAAAAATATCTCCGGCCGACTTTATCCCTGAATCCCGAGGTTTTCGTTTGTACCCTATAAATAGTTATTGATACATTCCGCGGAAGGGTGCGATTACCGAGACACAAGGGTCGGACTCGGAAGGCGGCCCCGACAACGTTACTTCGTTATTATACCTCCATAGTGAGATACACCAACCGAATATGAATATTATTATGAACTAATCTAAACAATATAGCATAGAAAGAAAGGTGTTATGATTACTGTAATACGGTTCTCGAGAGTCCTAGGAAGACCTCTCTGATTATAGGCGTCCTGGTAGCTACCTGCATAACAAACTTGAATGAATAACGCGCCAAGTTAAACATGCCGTTTGATCGTCTATTGGCCACATGTTTCACAATAGTAGAAACATTTCTTACCAAAACGTTAATATGGACGTAAAATAGGCCATTAATCCGCTCGCTGAAAGCAAGCAATAGTTTAGCAGTTATTACGCATTACTTCACATTACCCCCGATCATGGGGGCTTACCTCATTCACTGCTTTGTCCCACATCGCGACGTCCGCCGCCGCGCCGCGCCGGCTTAGTACAAACCCAGACGAAGAATTGAATGAGGATAAGCTGACCGATATAACCGACATACGATGTTGTGAGGTTGTGACCCTATTGATAAAAACTACTAAATCAGTTTTGGTTATCAACCAACGACAATCAAAGTATCGAATGCTTTGAAATTATAATTCTATAGAATAGATAAGGTCGCTTTGCCGTATTGAGTGAGTGAATTGAGTGCCGAACGTAAAAAACTTTCAAAAAGACAGGCAACGTGTTACGAGTTGAAATATAAAGCAACTTCTTTAAATGACTTCAGTATGAATAGAGCTCCAAATCAATACTTATGAATACCTACAGTCTTACAACCGTCACAAGCTATCCAATGTTCGATTGCACGCGAATACTAGAAACCGGACAAAAATATACGGTTGTATTTTTCTCTGTAAATGAAAGCTGAAGTCGCCGACTGAGCTGTGAAAGCTCTCTGGCACAAAACGATCGCATTTCCCGGCCCCGGCTCCTCTCAGCGAGTGGCGCCGCCTGGCGAGCAGCGCGGGAACCCGCAACAATAGCCAAAGAGCCCTTTCAAATCAATTAGTCCGCTGCTTTACTACTTTTGTTGCATTTAGCTTGTGTGCCGTACCGACCTGTTGTATACTTTTAAATGCTTTACAAAAGGACTTTCAGTTACAATACAATATATCGGTATGGAAAACAATAGCTGTTTATGGTTTACCGTTTACGTTTACCTACCAATTTATAATTGGTTGCAGTTTTTTGAGATTCCTACTATTTCCTACCCACGAATGTAGGTATTGGCAATAATGAGTAGACTGTATTTAAACCACTGACCTTTTGCCCCGCCCTGGTCTTCTGGTGTTGTTCTTCGGAATCCCTCGCATAAGATAGACTTCAGAAGTTCAGGGAGGAATATCTTAAAATGCAATTTTAGCACACTCTACTTAACTCGCACGGGCGAACTATTAAATTTAATGAAACAAAGTATAACACTCTGACTGAACTAGCTTTGCTTTTATCGATTTGCAATTAAGCTGCGAACACGACCGTTTTGTTTCGACTCATGCGCCATTGATTGATTGACATTTAGCGCCATCTTGTTGGCTGTCAATTGTCAAATTATAAAGAAAACAAAAATGAATGCAGATTAACTTTATGGTTGGTGCATTAAAAAAAAAACTAAAATCATTTATTCATGTAGGTATCTATACTCTTATGTAAGTACGTAATTTTTTTTGAATCTACCTCCGTTTCGTAAAAGTGCTTTAATATGGAGGAGAAGAAAGGCGAAATAAAAGAATATTTGCAATCCGAAACAGTAGGTACTCTGCGTACGGGTACAGAATAAAGCGTTTGTTGTTCTTTACTTTAACACATAAAATATTATTGTGCTAACTGTTAGCGGCTAACATAATTATTCAAATACTTATATTATAAAAAATAGCAAGTAGATTTAGTTATTAACAGAAACAGCTTGTTTGTAAGTAGGTACCTACGTCAATTTAACAAGATCCTTTATGACTTTATTAGGTAAACCCTTTGCTCACACGCTCCCTGCGCATTTCGAATCGCCAAGTAGGTATCTATAATTGACAAAATGTTTAATCCTGACAGTCGCGCAAATTCGCCTGCCTCCTTACCGTAACACAATCCACTGACACCATAGAGCGACAAAATTAACGCGTTACATTGCATTTTGAACCATAACACCGTCTGTTACGATGGCTTTCGGATTAGCCGGAGCCTAGATGTAATCTCTCAACGGGAAACGGGAGATTATTAGACGTCCTCACTAATCACGGCATTCGTCACTGCCAGCTATTTAAAATTATAACTGTAGAAGCCGAGCCGAAACGACGGCGCGTTGTCGGCTTTGACTGTACCTACGTTTTGCGTATCTAGCTCTCTATACATAATTATTGTTTGTGTAGATATTGAGCTTTACAACGGTATTTTCGGGTAATAAATAAAAAAGGACGGTCATAATCGTATTAGAATAATAGCTACTTTGATTTTGACTTTCAATAAAGAAGCACTGCTGCACTTCGTGTTATCAATCAGATAACATAAGAAGCAACGTACCTACCTAAATAGAATTCGAAAATAATAGTCAGGTACAAAAGTAGTAGATATTATTATGACGACGGCTGTTTGAAACAAATATTATGTCGTGTCCTCGATAAAGTTGAGCTAGCACTAACTGCGAGTCGGACAGAGTTCCACACAATGCAGTTCTTTCGCGCCACTGAACGCGACTGCTTAT
Source organism: Lerema accius (assembly GCA_001278395.1). Taxonomy (NCBI): domain Eukaryota; kingdom Metazoa; phylum Arthropoda; class Insecta; order Lepidoptera; family Hesperiidae; genus Lerema; species Lerema accius. The sequence continues at coordinate 238,770 of LGAG01000070.1, forward strand.
CGACTGCACATAATACCTGATATGAAATATACTATGTGCACTCCGCTTGCCTCCGCTCGCGCGAAAAATACACAGAAATTAGAGAAACTTTTGTTATTCCTCGTTCAACATCCGACGATACGCGGAGACGCCACGCTCTCGGTTTCAGTTTGCTTGTTTACTTGTATAGTAATGTTGAAGCTCTTTTATGTAGGTAGGTATTTACTTTATTTATTTGTCATGCACATTGTAGAGGCACATTGTGGCTACAAAAAGGTCTAATGAGTCGATATACAACAATCTTTTTTTTTTATAATTATCTAACCTTAATAACTACTACTGTTGCAACAAAGTACAAAGTACCTACCTACTGCTTGTTTCTGAGTAGCAAAATTTTCTGAAGATATCATATTTATTACATTTTTATGGTAGAGTTTGTTATTCGAGCGAAATCTTTTGAGTGATTTGATTTATAAACATATTACCCGTAATCGTTGAAGTATGTCGGCAGTCGGCGTCGGCATCACATGACAACACGTTACTTTTATTAACATGAACACGGTCACTAGACCGGTCCGCTGAACAGTCAAATACCGTCTGAGAGAACTGTTTTCTTACATGAATATCTAAAATATCAAGTCGCGTGGAATGATTCCGGTTCACAATCTAAAACATGAAAATAACAAATCGAGAATCAAGATAGACACGCTATACTAAGTATATTGTGGTACAACGTCGCGAACCGCGCCGCAGTATCCAACGCTTCGCTAAATAGAGCGGCGTGTACCTATTTCCAGTTTACACTTGCATTAGTTGGTATACACAGAAAATTGGTTTTGTGCTTCAGTAAACATCCCATTTAGAGCTGTTCTAGATATCCTAAACGTCTTTAACAGTATTAAGTACCTACCACGATAGCATTCGGAGCAAATTTGAAACTAATCATTTGGAAACTTCGTGAGTGGGTTAGTTTATAATACGATTCTATTTTCACCTGTTCTTAATCTCCCCGATACTGATCCTCATATCTAAATAAGAATTGTTGTTTGTATGTTGAAGGGAATAATTTCGCGCTTTTAATGTTAAAGTCAAAGTTAACTATAGCTAACATTAAACAGTCTAATTCCAGCCTTTCAATAGTGCTTGAGCACAACGTATTTCATTTACTTATATTTAGAAATTCACAAAAAAGACGTTAGTGCTGGGTAAATAAGATACTTATATTAAAATCCGACGTTGAGCCCTAAAAGCGTTGTTCCGTCGAGCGAGGCGGCGCGGGGGGTGCGGGGCGCGGGCCGGGAGAGGAGGGGGCAATCAGTGGCAGCTTTGCGATGATGAGAGATCAATGGGCAATACAGCACGCGTGCCCCGCGGGACACAAACTGGCGCGGTACGTGTCTCGCGGCTGCCCGGGACGTGACATGAGGGGGAAACGATAAATAAATTCTGCTCGCTTTAAATACATTGAACAAGACATGAACGTTTGTCTACCTATAATACAAAACCCCTTCTATAACGAGACGTTTTAAAACTTAGAGACTTTTAGGTATACAATTGCCTAGACGGCATGGTCCAGTTATCGTCAGATGTCACAGGTTAAGCCATGTGCAAGGCCTTTGGGTGGTATAAATATTCTGACACTTGTTAGCCACTAGCACCTCTACCAACTATGGTACAGTACCTACCGATGATCTAAATCTCTCTATTTGTAAGAAGACCCCGTACCCTGTACTGTGCCATTAATGGATTAAGGGCACTCCATTTTTTTTACAAAAAATACATAAAGGATATCTATAACGAGTTGCTCGGCAAGGCTATAAATTAGGTAGGTCTCTAAATCTTATTAATTATGGTACTAATTTAACGGTTTAGAAATTTAAAAAAGTTGCTATCATGTCGGTATTTCAAAAAGAACGATAGGGATGTATTTCTAAGCAACTCATTAGAGTACAGTTCTGACGAATTTCTTTTTTAAATAGAAAATTTTTGCGCCACGGGTCGCTCAAATTTTCAGCATTTCTTATACTCTCATGCTTCGTTAACTTTTTGCATAATACAATTACCAAGTTTTCCTCCACGATCGAATGAAAGCAATCAAGTGTTTATACCCTTTTTCCTGTCGGAGCCCAAAACTGCTCGAGCCGGTCATTGAAACTGTTAACTTCTGTGTTTTAGCAAATAATCGCTTTCTCTACTGGCGCGCGGATTTAGTAACATGTAGTTTTCAGTAGTGTGGGTGTTGCAGTTAGCTTTTGAAATTAGCTATAAGTATAATATGCAAATCCTTTAACATTCTGAGCCATTATTCACTATCAAAACCAAACAGAATAGGATAAAGCAGAAGCAGTGATAATTCCCATTGGCCATAGATAATATAATAGGTAGGTACTACATACATACATTATTATTATTGCCTATAAATAGTGGGAGATATTTAGATAACGTTAGTTAATTGGAAAGTAATAGAAATTTTACGCTAGGCAATCACATAACTTATATGTATAATACTCTTCCAACGCGTTTGTTACCCTTTATGCAGTAAACAATTAATTGCTAACCAGCTGCAACTTTTAACTATAGCTACGATTCAGATTGTCCAGATGTCCAAAAACAATCGCCACTTATTTAAATTTTCGCATGAGTGAAACATTTTGTTTCAAGTTAAGTATACAATGCCCATATTTATGTTAGTAATGGGCGGTGCCTGCGGTCACATAAGTATGTTACTTCCACGTTCCTCCGTCAAATTGATAATCAGATAGGGTTAAATTAAGTACGATATGGTTATCATAAAGTAAACAAGAAAGTCAAATCATAAACTTAATTTAATTTAATTTATAATACTCTATTACAATATGTACAAAGTTAATTTATTGTAGACAGGCCGCGTTGTAATACGTAGCCATGGGCCGAACGACAGACCGTTTAGACCGATTCTACATTTTATAAAAACAATGACAATAATTACATGAAGATTATAGATTCCTTTTACCTACACAACTTCATTAAATCTAAATCTCTTGGTGATCGAGATAATTAAAAAAAAAACTTAAGAGAAACATTCAATAGGATCAAAGTCGAATGCGTGGTAGAGTCTTTAAAATTTAGAATAACTTGTTGAAATGCGACGTTGTCATACAACACCCGGACATACATGTACAGGCTCAATCTAGCGATAGCTTTACACTGTTATGCACGATATTTTGCGAACAGCAATGGTAAAGTTCATTATGATAGTCGGTAATCTAAATTGAATTTAAAGTAAAATCCACTTCGTTAGCATCTATTATATTCTTCATATTATAGTATTTAATTGGAACAATAAACAGCGGACTAGTCAATAGCTGGTGGGCTGTTAGGCTGCGGCCGGCGCCGGCCCATCGCTACTCACAATGTATAATGTTCATTTTACCCCCACTTGTCCGCCCGCATCATGAAATTATTATAACCTAAAAACCAGGAGATAATTATTTACAGGGCAGAGTTCCCAAACCATGCGGTACACACACACACGCACACACACCAATTATAACGGGAGGGAGCGGAACGACAATCAGGTGTCATTAGGGTTCTATACCCAATGTGTAAAACGCGGAACCCTATTACTAAGACCTCGCTGTCTGTTCGTATGTCTGGCTGTCTGTCTCTCTGTCCGTGTATCACCAAACTGTATCTCATAAACCGTGATAATTAGACAGTTAAGTCACTGATATTTCTGCTGTTCTTATAACAACAAATACCAAAAATCAATAAATGTTTGTACCGCTAGATACCAAGGCCGAACGCCCCATCCCTTCCCCTCACGCATAAATTCGTAAAGTATTTCTTTCAACTGTACCAACCTTACATCTAACTTAAAATAATTCATTTCAATAACGGACATAGCTTCTCAACATTATTATTCTTTGAATGCTATTTACAGTAGTGATTGCTCATGTTTAACAGGCCAGTGGTAAACTTGAACGTTAAGTAGCGACCTGGGGTAATATTTACAAAATATATTGTCAATATTATTATTGAGACGTCAACAATCGACGCTGAAGCGACAAACTGTGTCCAGCTGTAGGTATGCGATAGTCTTCAGCCATGTACCACCCATGGGTATCTCCCATCATCACTATATTTAAGTTAGTACAGCTCATAAAATTACAAGAATCGTACGATATTGTACGACGTAAGACAGTGCATCACTCATAGATTAATTGAAACAATACATTCACAAGTGTAGGTAGTTAACGACGTCACTTCACACCACACTGACAGTTCACACATCACATCACTCGGACGAGATGATCAAGGGCAGCTGTGACGAAAATTAGCCTTGGGGTACCTGCTGGCGACTGTGCCGTTACATGTTCAGCTTTGTAACCATTCACAATAATAATCCGTTCACTCGACTGCGTCAACATTGTACCAGTTCTCGGTGCCGAGTCCCAGGCCCACGGTAATAGACCGATCTCAACCCAGCAGCTCCCAGGAGTCGATTAGTGTTCGATAAATCGACTAGTAAAACACTGCTTTCACACTGAAATCGGTTTATTAATACGAGCCCTCGATCGGTCGCTCGTCCGATCGACCGAAGACCGCGGCCGGGGCGGAGTCGCCGCGTCAGTAGTCTTCCGAGTAGGTGCACGTGAGGATGTAGAAGCATTCGTCGGGCTTCATGGTCATCTTGCTGACGTACTTGGTGAAGGAGGCGGCGCCGGCGTCGCAGTACACGAGCGACAGCGCGTTGTGTCGCGGGGGGAGGGTGATGAGC
>LGAG01000071.1:15837-39278 GCA_001278395.1 Lerema accius
AATGGTACGCATTTCCTGTTTCAGAACGTACAGATCAATATCATGACGTAACAACCTGGAAGCTCTGATGCGTTTCCATATCCATCTGTACTATAGATAGTTGGTCAAGCTCCATACAATATAGTACAATATTGGTACAATACTAATGCACTGCATATCAGCATTTTTCGGGACAATTATACTCATTAGTAGCCTGTCCTCGCTTTGGTTGACCTTTTGCTTGTTATACCCGCGGGAACTAGTGGTTTTAAGGAATTAAAAAAAAACTAAAAAAAGATTTTGAATGTTCATCCCCTAATGTGTTTAATGTGAGACGATTTGTAGCAGTGCTTAGTCTGTGGCAATATTCAAGTTAAAGATAATTCTCCCGAAAATAATCATTTATCAAGGAAAATAAATAGGTATAATTTTTAAACTTTATCACTTAAATCACTATCTAGTTCATGCCCCCTACCCTTAAAGATGCCCCCAAGTCAACTTTTCGACTACGGCAACAGTAACCTAGTTTAGCTGACAGCAAATGCGCCGTCTGTTACTAGGTAGATAATATATTTTGCGCTAATAGATAAAACCACAGTTCGGGTCGCCAGCTTAATTAAATCCTGCCTCGATAACTGACTTCCTGTCTACTAACCACTCAATTTAACGTTCATATCCTGAACCTATGTTGTTTATTGAAAGAGAATGGTTAAAATAATATGCTCTCTACTAGCTGCTGATTTATTTTCCTGGCCCCTATTGGGGACGAGTCTTCTTCGTAGCTTAAGAGGCCTTGTTCTCTATTATAAAAATAGGAAATAAACTTTCTGTATTTCCAACCCTGCCGTCCATGGACATCTATGATGAACTTTAATGTTGAATAGGAATATAGGGGTCGTTTAAATACTACGTAACATTGTTTTTATTACAAAAAAAAAACTCTTTAGTATTCCCTAATACAATCCTAGGTCAGGAAACTATTGAAGGAGAGGGGTGGGATGGTACTGAAAAACGTTACGACAAGTTCCAGGGGGGAGGGGTTCAAAAATCTTAAAAAATTGCCTTACGTAATATTTGAACGCTCCCTTTTAGATAGAGAGGGATTGTTAGTTGGTTAGTATGTCCTGTTAAAGATGAGTGTTAACGAGAATTAGTAGTGGCTTATTCGTTAGTGAGAGGACTGGAATTTAGGATTGCTACTGTAGTTTAGTCTTGTACGTACGGTATTATTATGACCCATGCGAAGTTAGTCAAAAGATGTATTGCTGCCCCTGAGAACAATTGGTCAAGAGGTCAAGTTGCTTGTCTTTTAATAACTAAAATCACACCAATAATAAGTAATATTAGGTACAAAGTTAATAATAATATCGATAAAAAAATAATTAATACATTTAGTTAGTAATATAAGTTATTATAAGTAATTGTTGCTTATAATGAAGAGCCATAGTCTAGAATATGTTTTGTCTAGGGAAACGTTTTTGTTACCGCGGTATAACAGGTAAAAGGTACAACGAAGCGAAGCGAGGGTGGGTTCCCCCCCAGTTATGAATATAAATATTCCGGCTCATTTCTTTGGTTAAGAAACAAGTCGTTTAGGAAAGTGGAACAATTTAAAACTTTTGCAAATGCCCCCTTTGAGGGGTAATAACGAGACGTCAGCTGGGAGCCATCTTGGCATACGAAATAAGGACTTGTAAGGATGAGTAAGGATGTTAAATTCAATAAAATGATGTTATCAATAGTAGCACAAGTATTTCACTAATTTTTACCTAAAATCATAGTTCCCAGTGATTTAGTTTTTGTTCTTGATATTATTTCGTTAAATTAATTTTGCATTAAATATTATGTGTCGTTTAGCGAAATTTTTTATTTTGTTTAATACCCGCCTGTACCAGAAGGAGTATAATGTTTTTCAAGTGTTTGGTTTTAGTTCTACATTTTTGGCATTCTCTACAGCCCAAATGGCTTGACGGATTTCAACATAATAATACGTTGTTTCATGAAAGAAAAGCTATTTCTTTTTTTTGGTAAGTATACACATACGTACGAAAAACATTATTTACCTCCCGATGCAGTCGGCAAAAAAATCCATTTAAAAAATAAACAAAGTTCTTTTTTTAAATTTAAGTATTCATAATACGTTCTAAGATTACTATTATTATCTGTTCCATTCTTCGAGAACTCGCTTTAAAAGTTTTTAGTGTTTGATAGATAGTCAAGATGACCTAGTTACATACATAAGACCTAGGTATTAAGTAGTTTAAACGTCTCAGTCTGGCTTTCAACTGTGGTAAATATTTGAGAAACAGATTGAAGAACTGAATAGCAAATATCTGCGATCGATCGAATATAAAATTGTGTGGATACTGTTTTAAGGTTTTATGCATGCATCTAGGTTTGGCTAACATTTTTCTGTCACAGATCTGTAAATATTTGCTTTTTCTACCCAACTGCGCCAGCGGGTAACAGTTCGAACGTATGTATGTATCCATCCATCCATTTTTGGCACATTTTACAGCCTAAACTGCTTCACGAATTTCAAAGAATAAGGTAAAATTGGATTCGTTGCCATTATGAAAGCGAGATAGCATAGGATTCATTTTGTTAAAATATCCCCTTTTTCCCCTAACTCTTGCTGTCGTATGAGATATATTATGTCAAGATTCATGTAAATTGGTCCAGTACTTTCACCGTAGGTAATGCTCAAACAGACAGGCTTACATTAATAAAAAATATAGATCTTTATTGATAAAAAAGCCTATCTATATACCATATTTCAGAGTTATCGTTAGTATAGCGGCAAATTACTTACTAGAAAATCTGCTGTGATGTAAAAACCCTAACAAATAATCCTTTGAGACTTAATTTGAATTAACAAACTGGGAATTCTCACAGAGAAGTAAATTGAATTCCGAATACTTAGTACTTTAGTAGTAAATCTTCATTATTATGCAGTGTTCCATTAGCCAGTGCATACATAAGATGGTGCATCTGGCGTGGTCGAACTGACTAGTTAAGAGTTCTCTAGTAAGCTCTGAATACGTTTTTCTGTCTGTCTGTCTGTCTGTCCGTCTGTCCGCTAGTCCATCTTGGTCCTGATAATCAGACATCAGAGGTCCTTAGTTTTAAAGAACTGTGATTCGTAAATTGAAATCTTGTTTTTTAGTGTGGAATACTTTGGTAAAAGAAACCTTTTTGGAGGGGAGCATATTATAAAAATATAATTATAGCCCTTATCACACCCATTATGAGACAAATTCAATTACTTTTCATATTATGTTATAATACATCAAACTATTTTAGTAGCAGAGTAGACTATAAAATTATACTATAGACACATTTTAGGTAGGTGGAAAACTGAGAGTCATTGCAATTCTTTAGTTCTTATTCTCATGAAAATTACACCACTTAGTTGCCAACCTAATAAAAACCCGACAGGTATAACAAACATACGCTCGAAAAACATAACCCTCCTCCTACCCCAGCCGGGTAAAAACGAGGTCCTACCGGTACATATTAATAAAAATAATTTAATAACATTGTCCGAAGTAGGTTTATTGCTTCATACCTGCCGAGTGTTATAAGACCTTGATACGTTATTTGTCCCATACTGAGAATGCTGACTAAACCAAAACTTTACGTAGGTTTTATTACTTTGTTTTATGAAGGTCTCCATCTACAGCCTTCTTGATATTTCATCGTTTACGAAAATTAAGTAAAGAAAATTTACATATAGAAAACTTGCTGTAAGTAAATTACATTTACTTTTATTTTTTAGTTTTTAGTTTCACCTGTCCCGGTGTTTAATCAAATCTTGCAAGCTTTTCACTCACTTCCCGGTGTCCGATTGAGCTAAAATTTTACACACTGGTCCAGTCCTGATGACAATGCATGTTTATAATAAGCATGATGTGATACTGCTACCAGGATTGGCTCCATACAATTGAACTCCTCAAGGGTTAACAGTAAGAACTTGAAATTTTGCACTTTTAACTTTTTAGTTCTTTTTCTTATTAACAAGTAATAAAGGCTTGTTTTTTTTAAATCTTTTAATTTCATGGTTATAAATATTACATTATGTAGAAGGAGAAGTAGATTATATTATAACGCGGTCGGCGTAAATATATGAAAACGACCAATTGGGCTAGTTTTCTTAATCCCTACTAATATTATAAATGCGAAAGTAACTCTGTCTATCTGTCTGTCTCCTACGCCGTCACACCTAAACCACTGAACCGATTTTGATGAAATTCGGTATGAAGATAGAAATGAACTTGGGAAAGGACTTAGGATACTTTTTATTGGAAAAAAGTCGCGCGATACAACCGAATTTCTCGCGGGCAAAGCCGCGGGCGGAAAACTAGTATGAATATATGAACGAGACGACTTTATCGTGACACTTTTTCAGTTGTTTACAAAGGACACAAAAACAATTGTTATTGGTTCTCGGACATTTCATAAGTCATATTTACCCACTCCCTACGTTCTTTACTTTTTAGATTATTAATTAGTATCGTCATTTATATACATACAATAACCTTTATGTCCCTAAAGAAGTACGACTTTTTAAACTTTACAGGGACATGTCCCTTAATTAAATATTTATTTGTAAGACTTATTCGAAATGAAAGACAAATGTTTTATTTTACATATCACATGTAGACCGTTTCTAATATCAATATCGTTACCCCTGTGACCTATGAGGAAAACTGATTTTACCCCGTCTTTAAATGTTATCAAAACAAATAATACTATTAACCTTTTTTCTGTATTTTTTTATTTTACGATCCTAATAATTAGGTCCTGCATTACCCCCGTAAAATAGCTGATTTACTCCTGAGGGGTAATTACAACCAAGTTGTGAGTTGAACCCAGGATGTAGAGTCAAAATATTTAGGGAGGTATTTTGATTGTTACATTGAATTAAATAGTTAAAATCTAAAATATATAAACTTTTTATAGTCTAGAATATAAAAATAATAAGTTACTAAATACAACTTATTAATAAGACGATACATTATGGCGTAGTGGTTACTATGCTAGACTCCTATTCAAAGGACTCTGGGTTCGATTCCCAGAGAGGTAGAAAAAATGATCAATTTAAATATCTGTTCTCAGTTTCGGAGTGTATTCTTTGTCTATTTGTAGTCAATTTTTTGTCTATAGTATCTATGATACAGGGAATCCTATTGTGGGACTATGAGTAGCGTCGGAAAAAAAACTTTTATCAGTTATTCATCCATATCGGCTCAGTTCTGAATACGCAATTGGGAGTTGAAATATTTTATTCAATATTTTTTTGGGTAAACTACAACAGTACAAGTTTTTAGTGTATATTTTTTGTTTTATTGTAATTGTAATTTTATTGTATCTAGTGTATTGCATGAGCAAAATATGTATTGATCGCTGTTATTTGAAATAAATAAAAATCTATTATTAAACGAAAGACCTCAATGTTAGTTCTGGACTAAATTTAATTTATAGAGTAGATTAGAATTTACTCCTAACTTACTCTGTTTACTAATACCTACTGAATCCTAATAAACCAGAGATTAAAAATATTTAATTTTCAATAATAACCTGACTGTTTATTAAACGAAATCAAATGTATATGGTTAAGCAAAAAACGCAATAGTGTTATTTTAAGGTGCAATAAATGTAACACATAAATTATGGTATTGTACTAACATTATTCCGATAATACCTACTCATTCGGCTTACCTCATTGCACTATAAATATGATTTACGAGTTTCAGGAGTTTCAATGCGTGTTTGTGAATATTATGAAACCTTAATCCGCTTTACGTGAGTTTTATAATTCAGAGGCAAAGTTTCAAATTATGAAAGCTTTGATCTCCAATTAAGTATGCCTCAGTAACCGTTAGTGAAGGAAAATATCGTGAGGAAACCCGCATCTGAGAGTTCTCCATAAAGTTGTCAAAGGTGTGTGAAGTCTGCCAATCCGCAGTAGGCCAGCGTGGTGGACTATGACCTGTGCTACTGTGAGAGGAGACCCGAGCCCAGCACTGCGACAGTTATGGGTTGTGATAATGAATAACTGTTTGTAAATATCGTAAAACTTCTAATCTATATTAATATTATAAAGCTGAAGAGTTTGTTTGTTTGTTTGAACGTGCTAATCTCAGGAACTACTGGACTGATCTGAAAAAATCTTTTAGTGTACGATAGTCCATTTATCGAGGAAACATATAGGCTACATGACATCACGCTATGATGAATAGGAGAGGAGCAGCAAAAAAAAAATCCAAAAACGGGAAAATTACGTGGGCGGAGCCGCCGGCGACTTCTAGTTAGGTAATAATTTACATAAGACGCTGTTTTAGGGTGATTTAGAATTAACCACAATATTAAATCGATGAAGGGTGTCGTAAGAGGCGATAGAAGCCAGCCCTATTGTTGGTAGGGCTTCACGGAATACGGTAAATTCTAGAATTTACCGGTAAAACCTAAGATTTACCAACTTCTATTGGTAAAACTTAGATTTTTGCTGTGATGAAGTTCTAAATGAATAATGATCACTATTTAGAACTAGCTTTCCGCCCGCGGCTTCGCCTGCGTCAAATTCGGTTATATCGCGCGACTTTTTGCGATAAAAGTATCTTATATACTTTCCCAAGTTCAGTTCTATCTTCATATCGAATTTCATCAAACATAGACAGAGTTACTTTCGCATTTATAATATTAGTAGGGATTTTTCCAATAGGAGTTGGTAAATCTTATGTTTATCAGTAAATCCTAGAATTTATCGTAGTCCGGGCTTTTTGCAGTAACATAATACATTATAACTTGAAGTTTCAGTTGCGATATACCAGTATTTCTAAGAATAATGCAGACAAGTATTTAGTGAGAGTTGCCTTACTCAAAAGTAGAATCAAATAAATAATTTAAACTTCTGTAAAAGTTTAGTTCGACTAATAAAGAAAGTCTTTTTTCTATTCAAAAAAGTTTTAACTTAGTCATAAAAGTTTGGGTCCATTTCACAATGGACTATTCAACTTATTCGTAACTCATTTTGAACTTAATGTTAATGGATCAGAGTCGTCGTTGGAAAAGTAATTCCAAAGACTGTGATTTAGGAAGTACCTAGAAAGATATTTCGTTACCGTTTTGTTTCTTTATTGCCCCTAAGAGCTCATTCACACGAGGACCATTCGGTTTTTTGACGAATCGTCTTTTTTCACGATCCGTTATTTTTTTGACGGCAGCAATGCTTTTTAAATAATCATGTTCACTCGCTTGACAAATCGTGAAAATAGACGAATACGGATACGTCTTTTAGAAATCACGAATCGGGAATGTTTTATGACTATCACGAAATAAATGTGAACTTCAATGCAGATATTTTGACGAATCGTGAAAAACCACGATTTTTGGCGAATCGTCCAAGACGTATTCCGTTACACTCAAAAGCGGGCGCAAACGTCGGGAATTTTTCAGATTCTGAATTGACAGTGGGGAGAGTGGGGTTAAAAGAGCCAGGGGTGTCAAATTACCCCTGGCTCAATCTACCCCGCTCTCCCCTACTGTCAGGGTAAATTCAGAATCTGTCAAATTTTGAACGTCTGCGCCCGGTTCATAGAATTCAGAATCTGACTCCAGATACGAATTATGGAATTTTACGCCCGCACTTAGTCAATTAGATGAGATCATTTAAGCATATAGGGGGCTGATCTTTGTTATTATTTCTAGCTAGGGGGAGTAAAATAATTACTAAAATATTCATAGTCATAGACTAGCTTGCGCAAGGTGTAGAGTTTGTGTACTTAGGACTTGTAGAGTTAGGACATGTAGCGTTAGAAATTACTTTTAACACAACAGGTTATATATAGACTTAGTCTTCTTTAAACTTATATTATTACAAGCTTTTATTTAGTTTCACCTGTCCCGGTGTTTGTAATCAAATCTTGCAAGCTAAATTTCACCCACTTCCCGGTGGCCGATTGAGCTAAAATTTTACACACTGATCCAGTCCTGATGACAATGCATGTTTATATTATAATAAGCATGATTTGATACTGCTACCAGAATTGGCTCCAGACGATTGAACTCCTCAACGGTTAACAGTAGGGACTTGAAAATTTGCACATTTTAACTTTTTAGTTCTTTTTCTTATTAACTAGTAATAAAAACTTGTTTTTTTAAAGAACTAAATTTCGTTTAATTTTATTATTACTTAATTTTTACTTCTCCATGTACACTTTAACTATGAAAAAACGTGAAACTTTAATTACTCCATCACACAAAGATTGTTTTACGTTAAACGTATGAAAAAATGGATTACGTCTTGTAGTACCAATCTTCAATAAATGGTAAGATAATTATAATAATTGCTTGTAATAAATGATCTCGTTATTATAAATGACGATGCAAATTCGTACATTGACGAATGATATGATAATGCCTAACTTATTAGCAATAAGATTTTTGACACAAAATCGCAGGAAATTTCATTAACTTCCTAAAATTATAATATTTGGCCTCTTAAGAACCCTTTTCATAACCTCTATACACTAACCTTTCCCCCTAAACTCATTTACAATGATTGGAAAAACTAATTTATGCTTATAAAGAGACCTTTGTTATAAAATATACTATGTAAAGTTAATATTGTTCCTTATATTGTAAATACTATAAATAGCAAACTTAATTAAGTGCCATTAAGGTTCAAATTAAATTTTCTAGTCTTTGCGAAATTAGTTTTAATTTTTGCTATTAATTTTAAGTGCTTATTACCCCACGCTTTGTAATAGCTGGTTCATAATGGTTATCACAGCAACCAACGTAAGGTTACTAGTTTTATCAACCTGTATATTACGACTTAACCTGATGTAAGAACCCATAACTGTCCCACTGCTGGGCCCGGGTCTCCTCTGACACTAGTACAGGTCATAGTCCACCACGCTGGCCTACTGCGGATTGGTAGACCACACATCTTTGACAACTATATACTTATGAAGAACTAGAAGCAATAATTTTTTCTATCTACGAGTATCTATCTTCTGTCAATTATTATTATTATTTTTACGTATAATAAAATTGAAAGTTGGGTGAGGGCTCTGTTTGTCTCTGTGTTTGAAAGACCATCACTTAAAAACAGCTGATTTGACAGTACAATGGATGAAATACGTAAATAATTCTTAACTCGAGGCGTTATTGAGGCTTTATTTTATTTAAATCAGTCCACTCTATCACAAATTATTACAATTTAAAGTTCGTATAGGACTTCACTAACTAATGTCACTGACGGCTAACGTGGTCATATTGAAAAAACATACAACAGTAGTAGAACATGCACCGAAGCGAAGCGAGGGTACTAGTACAGTAATAATTCTCGTTATGTTACAAGGTTGTATAGGTTCATTTGTATTCCAAACGAACTATTTCTCAGCGGCGCAGATCGAATAAAGGTAAGAACAGTTTTGTAATAGAATCATGTCACTTACAACCGTGACAGTTACGATAATGAATCTTATCTCGTGACTTACGTGACGCCGTGTTGTGTGACACGCCGTGACGTCATGGATGTCACGGCGTTATTTACTTTAATTGTTTGCGTTATAGTTTATGTTAGACTTTGAAAACTAAAGGTTCGTTTAGAATTAGTACAAGATAGGTACTTAATTAGGAGATAAGTACTATACTACGTTAAGTTTAATGAAATTAAAGGCTTTTTTTGTAATCTAAAATATCCTCAACATAAATACAAACAATCCATTTATTTTAATCGTCCTATTTAGCGCGCAGTTTTACGTAAACTTTGTAACAAAAATTACACATTAAAAATTATTTACCCACTTCCAGTAATGTTTAAGTAATTTCATCACTTCCATATCACGTACTCGTAAGATTAAACCACAAAAACTGCTTTGCAAATGAATGTTTTTGTTTTAAAAATAAAACAAGTTAAAAAATGGATTGTTACAATTTGTACAATACAGAATTACGTATTGAGAAAGAAGGTTCTTACATACAGAAGCTACACACACATGCGTGCTACACACACACACACACATATACAGTGTACCTAATTGTCTCCGTGTTGTGACCCTTCATAGGACCCTTCGTAGGACCCTTCGTAGGGCCCTTCGTAGGGTCCTTCCTACGTCCTCTTTACCCCAGATTAAAGGATGGAATTAATCAAGTGTGTCGGAGATTCATTTAATTCTTCCTGTGACTTTTACGGTTTCCCTCGTTTTGGAAATCGGAAACGTAGGATCTATTGATTTACTCGTATATATCTACTAGAGGATCGGGAAGAGGTTGTTCTGCACCAATTCTTTATAATTTACTAGCAATCGCTCGCGGCTCCGCCCGCGTAATTTTCCCGTTTTCGTAATATGTTTTATTGCTGCTCCTCTCCTATTCATCTTAGCGTGTTTTTTTGAACGCGTTAATCTTAGGAACTACTGACCAATTGGAAAAAGTATTTTAGTGTAAGATAGCCCATTTATCGAGGAAGGCTATTTATAGGCTATACAATAACACCACCCTAAGATGAATAGGAGAGGAGCAGCAATAAAAAATATTGTAAAATGGCAAAAATACGCGGGCGGAGCCGCAGGCGATTACTAGTAATCTATATTTTGACATACCTAATGATTTACGGTCGAATTTCGTCCAAGGCATAGGTCCTCAAATTCGAATAATAAAAAAATTAATGCGCTGCCATCCTTAGTTTGCCAACACCATTTATAAAGCGTAGGAAATAAAGTAGGTCACTTTTCTATGCTTCATTGTCTGTCATAAAATATTGACTAAGAATCTTTTCTTTAAGAATGTCTATCTCAAAGACATCTAAGCGGCGGAGCTGAGTCTTTTGTAAATAAAACCATCCAAAGGTCTTTCGTTTAGTGGTCCGCTGAGTAGTTAACTCGTGCAAGAACGGTCGGCGTATTTATTGACGTGAATACGTCTTTAAATTTTGCTACCTTACGGAGGCAAATTTTAAAACCTAATGATAACAAAATCGGGGGATACAGTTTGGCGTTGCCGTTTAGAATAACGTCTACATCCAAATTTAAATTATACCACTGGATAGCTAAAGGATTAAATAGTTAATTACAATAAACGAGAACAGTGAAAAATCGCGCGTGGTGGAGGGGAAAGCCGTGCCATTTTGAGGGTAAAGTTTTTCAAGCTTATGTATGGTACCAGTCAGGTATAACAAAGAATGTAGGTATCATGTTTTTTTCACACAATAAGTTATGGTTTAATTTGTACCATAGAACGGATTATTTTATAAAATTTAGAGTCTTCTGTCACTATCACAATAGAGACGAATCTAATGACACTTTATACGTTAAATCCATCAAGCTCAAGCCGTTTGAGGTGTAGAGCGAGCCAAAGAAATAGACATACATACATTGTATAAGCTCGAAAAATTGTTTCCTTGTGGCACAGTTGGCTAAAAATACTCAAAAAAATTTGAACAAATTTCTGAATGGTTATAAATACGAATAGGCATTGTCCCTAATCCATTCGTTGATTTGAGCATTAATTTAGGCAAAGTAATGCGGTTTATACAGCCGAATGGAATTACGCCGTTGTGATGAACTCAAGTTAAGTACACTTTGTTTTAATAATTTTACATTAACTACAATTGTTGAGCTAAACGCCATTTGAATTTGGTCGGTTTATACGAGTTTTTAAACGGTTTTCAGTTTAAAAAAATAAAATTGATAAGAGGGTAGTTAGTATTAAAATGGTGTAAGTTTAGAGTACCTTATTTAAAATAAAATTTCTTATCAGTGTTTTTACAAGATTGCGTTAGTAGGTGGAAATTGCTTTTCAGGCATATGTCTGTACGTACTGATATATTTTGGTATGTATATGGATTTAAAACCAAGCAAAATATAAGCCTACGAGTAACTTGCAAATTATAAGCTTTAGGATTATTTTATACTGCCCCCATATTCATATCAAGGACATAGCCTTAACTCAATAAAATATGTCACTAAGATTACTATACAAGGTACTAGTAAAATTAATTTACATTTACTAGAAATACTGTTAACCATTTAACTTACTACGAAGAGGATTTATGAACCTTTGACGGAGACAATGGTTTACAAATCTAGTAAATAATACCAAACGACGCCTGAAAAAGGGTTGATAAATAAATGTTGAATAAACAATTGATGTGCAGACGATTGCCAACTTTATGGTTCGCGAATAAGGTACTAATTCGAATATACATAGGTGTACTTACAATCTTCAAATACCGGATATAAGATTACTATAGAGTCCTACAGGGCTATAGGACCTTCGAAGTTAAATTATTTGTTCTACGATAGCATTTCAATATCTGTGATAGTTTGACTTATTCCTTTGAGTAACTTGACTATATCAACACCTACCAGGTCTGTGAATCTAAAGTTAAACCATTCAGGAACCCTTTTACATTATATACAAAAAAATGTATAATATAATGTTACTTAGGTTTTATTTTATTTAAATCAGTCCACTCTATCAAAAGTTATTACACTTTAGTTTGTATGGGACTTCTCTAACTGACGTGACTGACAGACGTGGTCAGCCATATTGAATAAACATACAACAGTAGTAGTCATTTATTTAATCATTTCAGGCAAAAACTTAGCATCTTTCTTGCTTATATATGAAGACTATGAAGAGCTAGCTCTAGAATACGTTTTGTTTAGGAAAATGTTTTTGTTACCGTGGAATAACAGGTAAAAGGTACACCGAAGCGAAGCGAGGTCGGGTTCACTGGTGTGAAATAAATTATTAAAAAGGCCCTTTGAAAACATAGGAATAGTTACTGTCATTATTACAATAAAATGATAGCCATTGTGATATTTGGATAAAATTTATGGGTTTCTGCAGATCGTTATTGCCTTGTTTTATGGGTTTAGGGCCCATTGCGAAAATGGTGCGGAAATTATATATAGCCATAGAATTTAATGTAATGAATTTGTATTCATTGTTCGCTGTATTTTTTATTTAATGAGATAAGTAAAGTCCATTTTCAATGCAATATACTTCTGCAAGTGTGGTCATATCTCACGAAGAATTAGAGCTTGGGGGTAATGACACCTGTGGGGGTAAATCAGTTAATTTACGGAGTAACAAAGACTAGTTATTAGGGTCGTAAAATAAAAAATACAGAAAAAAGTAACTTGTTTTGTTTTCATAATATTTTAAAGACGGGGTAAAATTAGTTTTCTTATTGCACAGGGATTATAATATTAAAGAGATTACGAATGTAAGAATTAGAGGTTATTATGGGAAAAGGCAACCTTAGGGAGTTCTTAGTAGGCACCCTTTTTTAACCGACTTCTAAAAAGGAGGTTTTCAATTCGGCCGGTATATTTGTAAGTCCCTTATAGCCAGCAAGGTTGGCTAGGCTGGTATATATGACCATTCTTCCTCATCTCTCTTATACACCTGGAAGGTTACTCCCTTATTTGGACCCAAAAAAATAAATAATCCAGCCCCTGAGGAGTTCAGCCCCGCTACATAACTATAGGTGGGACTGTTAGTTGGTTAGTAGGTCCTGTTAGTGTTGATGAGAATTAGTAGCTGTCGTTAGTAAAAGGACTGAAGTTACCGCTGAAGTTACTGCTTCAAGCTACTCGTGTATAGCTGTGGGGCTGTCGCTGCTTCAACCGCCATACACGCAACTTGAAGCAGCCGCTTCACAGAAACGCGCACAACTGCAGTGCTACTAGCAGTTACTACTTAAAGCAGACCGTTTTCATCCCAAAGATGAATGAAGCCGCGGGGATATTAATGAATTCAATATTATAATATTTATTTTCGCACAAAAGGTCAACAACCTCTAAACTCTTATCTTTTGAAGAGCGTGGGTGGAACAACAGTTGTTCTATATCACAATGGATACCTCTACCCCATTAAGGCCATAATGGGCCGAAAGCGACGCGTCATTCAACACATTAAGGTCTCAACTGGTCCCGTTTTAATATTGTAACGTAAAAGTACTAAAAGTAGAATTTCGGCCATGATCTATTTTATTTATTCTTACGATGTTGAACCGCCTTTCAAAGTAGAATTTTAATATCTTCTCTCGATTTTTTTTGGGTTGTTCATGACATTAGGGATGTAAATTCGAATCATTTGTTTCGTCTTAGGTAATAAATTAAAATTTCGTAATAGCTCACTTAACGAATGTCAAAACTTACAATTTAAATAACAATTAAAACATATGCGACAACTCAATTTGTCGGGAAAAATGTGCTGTGTAAGCTTTGTTTTTTTTTTCTTAACAAAATGCATTTAACAAACATATAAAAAAAATCAAAAAAAACCTTTTTGTACTACTTCATATAAGCCTTGTATGATAAATCTCAGACATATACGTTCTTTCATTATTCTTAAACCTGTACTTCTAGTAATAAAAAATGTAAAAAGTTTCATTTTAGTAGGCTTTATTAAAACTTAAATAATATAAAGCGGAAGCTAAAGAAGTGTCTAGAGCTAAAACTAGCTTCATTTTCGCTCCCATTGAAAACTTGCGGGAGTAATTAGTACCTGCTAGATACCAAGCTTGTGACAAAATTATAAAACTCAAAGAAAAATCTTCGTTTCATTATACATTTTATTACGATTTTCAACGTTATTAACAGTTTTTTAATCCTTCATTATTTTTACCCGACTGCGCCGGAAGGCGGATATTGTAATAGTTTTTGAGTATTAAAATAAAAAAATAAAAAATATTACGGGGACGGGGGAGTTTTATTTGCATTTTTTGCTCAATATTAATAACATATTTTATTCATACAATAAACATGATTTTCGTTTATAGATAATGGTACGAAACCCTTCGCGCGCATCCGACTCGCACTTAGCCGGTTTTTAGGTTATTAGAGTTCTGTAAAAAAATCTATTGCTAAAAATAATTACTAATTCAGTTAATCGACTGAACATGCTAAACATAAGCAAAGCTTGGTTGTAACATTGATTTTCATGTGGTCAAATAAAGGTTTTCATTTACGAGCGTAGGCTTGGACTTCAGGATGAATGGACCTGGCACTGATTAAAAGGAATCGAAAATACAATTAACGAAACGGATAATTGCCCTTGAACCCCCAACTTCAAAGAACCTTCAAAGATACGTCGTACTGAACAACAGAGGGCTTTTGTTGACTGGATCAGACTTCAATATGGGTTGATTAAAGTATGGAGTAATGGGCAAGTGATTTCTAACAATTTCACTGTTACTTACAGAATGGTATTCCTGTATTGTTGTCTACAGGTTTTTATGTACGCTATAACTTTTAATCAACGGTCTAATGGCTGTTTTACCTTAATCATGCAGTGCTAATAGTTACTGTAGTGAAGAAAGAAACAAAGAAAAATCCTATAATTATTTACTGTTAGTTCCTAACTTTAGAAGAGTAATGTATACTTTAACATTATTATTTACTTTAACTTATAACATTATTAACAGTATATTAAAATATCCATGATATAAGTCACTTAGGTTTTATGTTAATTTGTGGTTAAAGCCTATAAACTCTAGTTTTATGAGTAGTAGCTGAATGATCACTAAACAGGGTTCAAGACCCTAATAATAAGGGCCTTACGCACCATTACGTAAAAATAAGGGAAGAATTCAAGCTTGCGAAAGCGCTAGGTCAATAAGTTTTTGCCCACTAATTCATTAATTTTTTCCTTCTCTCTTTCATACGCCTGACTCATTGCCAAACGAAGTAAGCTTTTGTTTACTACAAAAAGTTCTAATGATAATTAATTATCTTTAGAGAATACTACACTTTTTACAAGCTTTTATTTAGTTTGACCTGTCCCGGTGTTTGTAATCAAATCTTGCAAGCTAAACACCCACTTCACGGTGTCCGATTGAGCTAAAATTTTACACACTGCTCCAGTCCTGATGACAATGAATGTTTATAATGAGCATGATGTGATACTGCTACCAGGATTGGCTCCAGACGATTGAACTCCTCAACAGTTAACAGTAGGGACTTGAAATTTTGCACTTTTTAACTTTTTAGTTCTTTTTCTTATTTACAAGTAATAAAAGCTTGTTTTAAAAGAAAAATCTAATTTTACTTGTTTATTTCAACAATGAGGTATTGGTGAGTTAGAAAGGGTGGTGAAGTTGAAATGTTATCTTTATGTGGTATTAAATAAAGTAGTTTTTTGCCCGGATGTGTAAAATATGTTGAAATTAAAAATAATTTACAAAATATGTAAAAATACTACAAGACCGGACTGAGGTTGTTATGCCATATGTTTTAATTATTGTAAACATGAGGTAAATTCTCTTCACAACTCACAAATTTTGCCATGAGGACATTTTTTTTTTGTTAGTTAGTTGGTCCCTTAAAGGAAGTAACGGGTCCAATTGTGACACAAAACCATACTTAGGACTTTTAAAATACATCGCAATTTTTTTATTTCAACCGGTCCAGCCGTTTAGGAGGAGTTTAGTGACAAACACACGTACACTAAGTACTGACATTATAAATGTGAAAGTAAAGATTTTTGGATATTTGTCCCTCCTTTACGCTATAACCGTTGAACGGATTAAGCTGAAACTTGGTACACATATGGTTTACATCCACAAATAGGACATAGGATAGATTTTAACACTGAGTGATTCGTGAGTTGATACTGAACACATTTCGCGCGCGGGCACTCGCCGCCGAGTGACGTGTGTTGCTCCTGAGGAAGGACCTCGGAACGGTCTGAAACTAGTCAGGCAAACTCCGACTTTTAACGTGAGTAAAGCCGTAATTTGATATTAAAAATGTGTTCAGGATAGATTTTATTCCGATTATAGGTTCCCTTGGGATAAATCCAACATTTTTTTAACTACTCTTCATCGAGCGAAACTGCGGGCGTCGTCTGGTATTTTTATATATTAATATTTTACCCTTGACTAGATAAAACGAGGATTAATCGCATTCTTCTTTCCCTGATCTTAACTTACATCAGTAACAATACAAATATTCCATGAATCCACGAGCTTTTACTTAAGCTATATTATCGACTTACAAAAGCTCCCAAAATTTAATATAGAACGACATCAATATGGCTTCGGATAAATCCTCGGCTATTTATTGCCGATGAAAAGTGTGTTAATAAAAGCTCTCACAAAGAATATTCTTAAAGGTAAATAATGAATGTATCCGAGAAAAAGATTAGCAAAATTCTTATTTATGTCGTCAGTATTATGAAGAGCTGTCTAAAAGTTTACAGATAAAAAATAAGGTACTTGTTTTATAGCTGTTAGTCAAGCGAAAGGTTTAGGATTCGATTCCTAATTGGAGAAAATATGAGCCTTTATTTTTTTTGTTGTAAGATATTAGTATTCCATATTACAAAATTTATGTTATAATAGCATTATGTATATGGTTTCGAGGTATATATTATTATGTGTAACAGTGCTGGCCGTTGCTGTTGCGATTTAAGTATAAACGCTAAACGGTAACACACTCATACCCCCGCAGTAGGATTCCCGGTGGGTGACATGGACAACACAAATAACATATCACTAACATCCATGACCTGAAAACAAACATATCTGTCACATTAATATCTGCGCCAGCCGGGAACCGAACCCGGGACCCCTCGCTACGCAGGCAGAGTCTCTACCAACTAGGCTACGGGGTCGTCAAAACTGGACATACATACATACGGTCTAAAATCATTGCCCGCCTTTGCGCAGTTGGGTATAAATAGGTGAAAAGAGTTTATAATTATGGTGATGTAGAAAGCTCAGTCGCTTTTAGCTTTTAGTACGGCAAGTGGCTTAAATCTTTTTCATATCGTTGAATAAAAGCGAATATTCACGCAATATCCATTATTTTGGTTCATTCTCTCACTGTTATAGCATTATAACGACAATCCTGGAGATTTTATTTAATGAACAAGTAAGCTATTGCGTTTCTATAGTTAATAAACAGACCTTTGTATTAGTAACTTTGAATTGATAGTCTCCCGAGTACCTATACTAATAATATAAAGCTGAAGAGTTTTTTGGTTGTTTGTTTGGACGCGTTAATCTTAGAACCTACTGGACCGATTTGAAAAAATATTTTAGTGTATGATTAGACGGCGTTTCTCCCTCCACTGGGCGCAATTTTTCACTTTTCTCGCTTATTGTAATTAATTCTGTACCCTTTAGCTCTCCAGTGGTGTAATTTAATTTCAGATGTAGACGATAGATTCGAAATTATAACGCCAAACTGTATCCCCATATTTTGTTATCATTAGGTTTTTAGGATAGACCCCGTGTGGTATCTCACATTAAAGTAACAATTACTAATATTTACAGTTATTAATACCCATAAAAACGGGACACCTTAAATGATATTATGACATCAATTTCCGTAAACTGTCAAACAAATTGACACTGAAAAGCCACGAACAGCGTTGTGTTTATTTCGAGAATTTTCTGTTTTTCTTAAATGACACGTTGTCATCGTAGTAAGTTACGGCGGTTCTAAGGAAATTAACTTGTATTTATTATCACGATAGAGTGGCAATTGTGTCGCTAATTTCTCATAAAGTTTATGAGTTAAACAATCAATAATCAGTCATCTATGAATTACTATTGTGAAGCTTTCGACTTTCAGTTAGAAGTCTATATTAATAATTAAAGCTGAAAAGTTTTTTTCTTTGTATGTCTGTTTGTTTGTTTGTTTGAACGCGCTAATCTCCCGAACTACGGGATCGATTTGAAAAATTATTTGAGTGTAAGATAGTCCATTTATCAAGGAAGGCTATAGGCTATATAACATCACGGTTATATGAATAGGATAGGAGCAGCAATAAAAAATATTGTGAAAACGGCAAAATTACGCGGGCGGTATAATATTCAAAATGACCCCTAAATAATACAAGACCAACTCAAAATCGACCAGATTTTACTATTAATATTTTACTTTGGCATCTAAAATTGCAGTCCAGTAACCTATATTTGTATTCCTCCGTCAAAAGAATCTCATTTACTGTAGGAACAGGTATTCTATTTCACAACGAAATACCAAAAATATAACGTAGATTTTTAAACTTCTTTCTGTGGTAAGGGCGGTAAGGCGGTATTTAGGTCACCTATTGTGAGGTTAAAAATATCTTATAATTTACAGTAGGTAATATAGTTTAATATGGAAGCACTCATAGCCCGGCGGCTTGCGTCCATCCTAAGTGATCGACAAAGTTAAGCAACTGCAGGCGCGGTCGGTAAGTGTATGGGTGACCGCTAGTGGCAAAAATTTCTTGAGCATTTCCGTGCTTCGGAAGGCACGTTAAGCCGTCGGTCTCAGTTGTTACCGTTAGGTGACAATCGTTAGCCATGTCGGATGCCTTTGGGCGCCATGAAAATTTCCGACACTTGTGTTGGCCACTAACCCTTCCACCAATCCGCACTGGAGCAGCGTGGTATGCTCTAGGCCTCCTCAGTTACGAGGAGAGACCCGTGCTCAGTAGTGGGCCGTTAATGGGTTGAAACCACAATAGTTTCAACTTACTAGATAAATATCTAAGTCGTATTAGAATATAACCTAAGTTTTATTTGTTTCAGAACATGTCATCGATCACCGAATCCTGGAGACATCGAAAAGCTTAATCCTATGATCTCGATATCAGATTTAGAACTACTAGACCACATTTTAAAATGGAACACTTCCCAAAGAATACAAAACGAACTATTCATAGAAACGCAAGAAGAAAACTACAACATAACGAGCAATGTATATCAAATTTTCTCGACTATAGATAACGATAGTAATGTAAAGTGTGTTGAAAGTGTTAATGTTAATAATACTATAGGTAACTTAAGTGATTTTGATGAACATTGTGAAGTCAAGAACGATTATGATGTTTTCGAAGCAGCTGTGGTTGTAATATTGTGTTTGCTGATAGTCGTAACAGTGATTGGGAATACTTTGATCATATCAGCGGTCCTAACGACGAAAAGACTGAGGACAGTGACAAATTGCTTCGTCACTAGCTTGGCTGTAGCTGATCTGCTCGTTGGCATATTTGTTATGCCACCAGCCATTGCTGTTCATATTACTGGTAAGTTTATTTTTAATACTGGTTCTAATCCTACTAATATTATTGATGTGAAAGTTAATAAGATGTTTGTTTGTAAGTCCTTCACACTCTGAACAAATTTGCTGAAATTTGGCTTACAGATAGATAATATATAGTAAGAATAGGACATAGGATTTTTCAAATTGTAGGTTCCCTTGGGATGAATAGAATATATTTTTTAATTACCTTTTCACAAGTAACTCCGCGAGTGTCATCTAATTTAAAATAGGAGGATGATGAAAAAAGTGATGTTATTATAAGTCCACTAACAAAAAAATTCCTAATTTGATAACCCTTTCATTAAACGGACGTGACTATTATTTTTGTGAAATTGAAAACTATTGAGAATTGAACTGTAAAATATTTGATTTTGTAAGACAAACGCCTAATAAAATCAAAGAAAATTTGAACAAAAACCTTGTATCTTTGATGGGTTGAAAACTTTCCAGACCACGAAGTATCTGTACTTGATTTACTTCGCCCGAGTTGAAGGTACAAAGTAAATTGTAATTAATGTAGGTACCTACTGTTTTTAATAGTTTCCCTTGAAACATCCTGTAGCTGTTTCTTATTTTGTCGAAAACCTTTTTGAAAATGAGCTTTTATACGTTATTATTGCACAACTATAGGAGAAACAGGATAGGTTTTTTTGACGTAAATAAGTTTTTAAATTTGCTACCATAGGGAGCAATCCTAAAAACCTAATGATGAAAGACGGGGGATACAATTTGGCGTTGTAGTTTCAAATCTATCGTCTACATCCAGAATTAAATTATACTGCTAAATCGCTAAAGGATCAAAGAATTTATTACAATAGGTAATAAGACATACCAGTGAAGAATGGCGTAAGTGAAAGGGGAAAGCGCGGACATGTTAAGGTTATTTTACGACGTAAGGACATAAAATAAAAATATTTTACTAAAAAAAAATAACGTGTTTCACAAGCGTATTCACTTAAAACAGCCCTTTCCTTAACACAGATATACCCAATTTTTTTCGTCTCTCGCAATAGATGATTACAAGTGGCTTCGTAACATAACTTTGACTTGTTTATTGGTCAAATATAAAGATGTTTGACCGTGATGTTGATATCCCAATTTCAGTATCTCGTCTCACAGTAGCTGCAGTGCTAGACACAGTCATTTCTCTTGTGGTTAGCGCATATCTTACGTAATAGTCCCCTAGAGAGCTAGTCTGTCGAAACGACTCGCTATTTTCAACTACGTCAGTGATACATACTTTTCCTGACGATGCTTTGGGGTAAAACTCTTATTAAGATGCCAGAAAACTGTCGAAACTTATCATCTATATATTAATAAGTGAAGGGTCAACTTTGACCCCTTTTAAAGAATTTTGTAAGTGCGAGTTTGAGGTTTTATAGTTAAATTTTATATGGAAAATTACTGTAGGAAGATAAGTTTTATGCATGTAACGCGTAAGAAATACATTTTATTTAAAAAATAAAATCATGTATAGCGGGAAACCGCATTGATAGACAAAACTTTGAAATCAGGAAATCGTTACGAATCTCCCATTTATTGTTAGTCAAGAAAGTAGAGAAGAAAAAAGGAAAAATGTATCTTAAAAGCTTTACCATTCATTAAAATTTTATAACGGAATAATATTCCTTTTCCAACTTCTAAAGTTATGCATGGTTCTTTCTTTTCAAACTGCAGAACAGCGAATCTTACTTTACTAAATTTTAAAGTTTCACTATTCACAATTCTCAATACTTCTCCACTATCGTGGAGTGCCATAAAGAAGAAATTCAAATAAAATATCAAGATGGCTTCCTCTTAAACTTAAAATAATTCCTTTCTTAACCCTTTTATAGTCATGGGTCTAAAGTGACCCCAATGAAACCTATTAACATTACAACTTTAAAGTCTTATGCCCTGCAATTTGTGCATTCACTAACGTTCCTAAAATAGAATATACATACGTGGGGTCATTTCTAACCCCGATTCCAATTACGTTATTAAAAATAGCGACTCCAGTTGAGGGTTAAATTACATCTACTTAAGTAGCGTTTGGCATGCCAGGTCTGCCAGTGCTGAAATCTGACGCGCTCAAGTTTTTGAGAGCACGTGATTTAATCGTTATACCAGATGTTTTGCAACATTTGTTAAATTTGTTAAGCCTTGAAGATTACTATCGTTTGGGGGATATTAAAGTATTATGTAATACGAGATAGAGGGATTCTTCTCTCCTTATTACCCGAATGAGATAGAAGGGGGATTTTGAGTGTATATGTCCATTTTTTTTTGGCACGTTTTAGAGGCCTAACGGCTTATTTTTCTTGGCATTTGGCTCAGTTGTGAAAGTGGCCTAGGTTATAGAATATTTAAATATACGAAAACATTGTTTACTTTCAGGTTTTCTGTTATTTAGTTACTGTGCAAAGGAGATTTTTTTCCTAGCTTCTTTTTAATTTCTAATCATCTTTACAACAATGGTGTACTTTAAACAATATAAGTGCATGCGTATTTTATAAGAATAAATTATTTTTAATTATTTTTTTCTTTTGTATTTCAAAAATAAACGACGTAATACAAACTGTTGGAATTAAAAAGCAACTATTCTTGATAATACGTAATTTTACTTTTAGCGCAAATGTAGCTACAAGCAGGACAGAGAAAAAGAGTTGCCATTACAAAACTATACAACACTTTAATGTCAGTGATGCCAGTATAGGACAAATAATAAAATTGGTTGCGTTCTTATTTATATCGAAACACAAACTTAAAAACAATTGACAATGTAGTTACCAAAAAAAAGTACCTTCCCATTCGGACTTTGTAGTGAATTGAAACAGGAAGTAAATAGATATTGGGACAAAGAGAAAGTTACCCTTACGTCTACTAAAAGCATTTTACCTAACTTGTTCTTAAAAACTACTTCCGTATGTTGCAACAAGTTTTAAGTAGTGGTAAAACTTTTTGCACGAACATGTTCAGCATTAAAACCTGTACTGTATTTTGAAATAAATTTTATTGGCACTTTACACGTACTTTTTATTTTTCTTTTTTTTTTATTAAGTAACTATGAGTTTGTCTTATATGCCCTAAGCCTAACTGAGTAAATGACTCTTAGGCTTCACATGATCTATTACAATTTCATCTTTTTCAAAGTACGCTAGTTTATATGATATGAGAATACTAAAACATGAAATTAAAAGTATTTTTTTTTAAAACAAGGTTTTATTATTTGTTAATAAAAAAAGAACTAAAAAGTTAAAAAGTGCAAAATTTGAAGTCCCTACTGTTAACCGTTGAGGAGTTCAATCGTCTGGAGCCAATCCTGGTAGCAGTATCACATCATGCTTATTATAAACATGATTGTCGTCAGGACTGGACCAGTGTGTAAAATTTTAGCTCAATCGGACACCGGGAAGTGGG
>LGAG01000071.1:49132-60024 GCA_001278395.1 Lerema accius
ACGACATTCCATACAAATAATTTAATTAATAGCTAGTTCTATAAGTAGCCAGTATTAATTATTTTTTATTCATCAATAGGATTTATATTGATAGCACCAGCCAATTAAATTAATTTAACAGTAATAATAAAAAAGAACTAATATTCCTTGAATAATTCCAATTTAAAAATCTAAAAGAGGACTATCTCGGCTATAACTTTTACCTTAAACAATCGACTATATTTTATTCAAGATACCTGGATGAAATTGGTCGAATTACTTTTTTTTTTACTTTTTATTGATAGAGCTGAAAATGCCTTCTTCATTCACACTAAAAACTTAATATAATTCACTTTCTCCTACGTATGGTCAATGACCGAAGTACCTAATGTTTTTCTTATAAAACTATATCGTATCCTTGTATAAATTTATTCATTTCCAGAGAGAAATCCGATAGTAATATAAGATTTATCTCCCTTATTGAATGAACAAATATCACGCATGACCGCATAACAGGAAGTTATTGAGGTTCAAATTACGTTTTTTGACTGCGAAAATGAGGTTTTTTAACCCGACAAGCAATGCTCTATCCTCGGGGTTACTGACCTTTTTGATGGTACAAATGACCTTTTTCCATTATTAATACGACGCTTATAGTACTTACTTTAATATTACCAAAGGATTTGAAGTTGTAATTCAACCTTAACTCATTATGTCTGGTTTAGGATAGATTGAATCAGTATTAGTGAACACATTAGAGCGCCATCTATTTTCTATTAAAGGAAACTATTCTTAGCACCATCTATGAAACGTGTAGGACAACACCATTATAAGTAAACTGAGCCTGTGTGAGTTTATATTTTTATTTTATTTTAATGTACTTATAACAAATTATATTTATAGAAATTTGTGTACTTCTTATCTACATTATATACCTACAATTAAAGTACGCGTTATCTCCGTTTATTTGGCATTTAAAATTACTTATTTTCGTTATTGTAAGTAAAACTTTAATCATTCCAAAGTCTCAAATTCGTAAGATTCACTAAGCAAAATATTATGTAAATAATTATAATGTAAAATAAACAAGTTTTATTCATAATTAATAAGTATTATTACAAAACCAAATATATACGTGATTGTTAGGTAATTAATTGTATTGTAAACAGATTTGTATTTAATTAGTGACGTAGTTTTGTAAATAATATTTATATCGACGCTAAAATACAGATAAAATATAGATTGTGTTGTTTGTTGATTAATTAATTTGTTTTATTTTTCTCATGATATATCTATTATTAAAATGTGCCATGGTTTTGTTAATATGTACCTATTACTTTTTTTATTCAGACAGCATATTTTTTTATTGTATGCGCTAGAAAATATGAAACATTATTTAATGATTTCAGTAAGTATTAAATTTATAAAAATGGTATTAGTATACGTAAAAATGG
The DNA here is from genome assembly GCA_001278395.1 of Lerema accius. Lineage (NCBI taxonomy): Eukaryota > Metazoa > Arthropoda > Insecta > Lepidoptera > Hesperiidae > Lerema > Lerema accius. Next base: position 50,566 of record LGAG01000071.1, read on the forward strand.
TCAATTAGGACTAATGGTTTTGTGATAAATTGTAATTAAATAAATGTTTTGAATAATTGTATTGTATTTTTTTAAAGCAATCCATTATAAATCTAATCCATTCTGAAAATAAAGCTTAGTTTAGCTTCGCTTAGTTTTACAGATATTAAACACAGCCTCAACGATTAACAACTTTAACATACTTCAAACCAATATACAGGTTTCATTGAAGCAACTTACTTCAAAGCTACCGAGGTTTGCTAGGCATTCCTAACTAACTAGGTAGTGTAGGTAGTTTATTCTGATCAGGAGAAATACTTTACAAGTTAAAGTTATTAACGGGAAAGGAATAGAAAAATATAACCTACTTATACATAGCTTCCTGTATAATATTCAAAGAGTTATTTCCTCACTTATCGGAACTTCGCAGGGTGCAAAGTAGTAAGGAAGTTATTATTACAATATTATGTAGGTTTCAATAACCATTACTCCCCAATAACACCGAGAATTCATTTTTTTCCTTTTATGATAAAAGAGGTAGGTCGTTCATAGGTATATTACCATAACTATAAAGTGGATTGGACTTATAGGATTTATAACTGATGACAAATAGTTGCTATAGTAGAGCCATTACAAACGTGCAGACTACGTCATCAGTCATTTTATTATATCTCTCGTTCACACTTATAGGTATATCGGAACTCTCGCTGGAATGTGGGAGTGAGAGTTCCGATATACCTATAGGTGTGAACGAGAGATATGATAAAATGACTGATGACGTAGTCTGCACGTTTGTAATGGCCCAGCTGTAGTAACAGTTTTAGGTATTTGAGGAAAGCTAAAAACTTGTAACACACCTCTCTTATTTAACCCTTACAAGGAACGGCAGATCTGGCTAGAGATTAGCGGGGCTATATCAATAAAAATTTTTTGAAATATCACTTTTTTGTCCCCAAAAAGGGTACGTAAGTATGGTTTATATTATTAATATTATTATTAATTTATTAGGTAATATTATTAGGTATGGTATTATAATATAGTAACCGCCCTCTTGCTTCAGTCAGCCGCCAAACAACTCGTCGTATTCCGGCTGGGGGCTTGAGTGCCAGAGTACACTACACAAGAGGCCACCATCTTAGTCCTCAGGGGTACCAACGCATGTTATGGCTTATGGCGCATTTCGAGTGGGACGTGTACTAACGATTACTAACTGGAGTACCAACATATACTAACAGGACTAACCTAATAAAATAAAATTTATTAAGGTATCGATAATAGCTAAAAAGATTTCCTAAAAACCAGATCATTTTGCTGGGGCTTTGTACTAGCTAGGAGATGTAACAAATTATATGTATACCTCGGTTTTTTCGTCGTGATTTAAAAGGTTGGCACTACTTTTATTTATTTCATTAATTAAAAAAAATATTTAGAAGTATACAGAAATTTATTTTAACATTAAATTATTGTTTATTCTTTAATTTTTATTTTATTTGTGTCTGTCTTATTTTTAAATCGATTATTACAATAAAAAGACATTGTAAAATTGTTTACTTTTTAAATCACGACGAAAAAAACGAGGTATAGCTATAAACGCACAAGTATAGACAGAGAGAACGTTGCTCGGCAGCTATCTGCGTTCCAGTTGGCAACGTTACTAAAGAACAGTACGTCAAACTTTTACTATTATTTTCCGATAAATCCTAACGGAAACCGCTTACCGGGAAAACGTGTTCGAGGCTTGACCGTGACTCTATACGTGAATGATTGAGCGACTTTACTAAGTGGTCCGCATCAGTTGTACAAAAGTGTAATAAAGTTTGCGGAATTGTTTCTATGTTTCTGTAAATCAAGGCCAGTGTAATAACCATTTTTCGGTCTAAATAGTAATAATAGTCTATATACTACAAGTATAAACAGATATGGATAGAAGAAACGAACAAAATTAGGTATAGCTGTGTTATGGACAAGGATATATTGTACGTTTATACCTACGTTTATGTTACAGGTTAATTTTTGTTAATAAAATATTTTTAATGTATGAATTTATATCGTAAACTAAACTCAAAATGGAGGCGCTTCCTACTCTACCGCGCGCGATTTTTGACTGTTCTCGCTTATTGTAATAAACTTTTCGAACTTTTAGCTATCTAGTGGTATAATTTAATTTTGGATGGAGATTCGAAACTACAACGCCGAACTGTATCCCCCGATTTTATTATCATTAGGTTTTAGGCACAGACCCATAAAAAACGTAGGCGTCGAGTCGAAAAGTGACGAACGTTAATATAGTTCCACCATATGAAGGCCACCACTCAGTAGTATACGGCAAGTGAGTGACAGATTTTTGTGCGTCACTTATTTAGTAGCAATTGTATGCAGTCGCTCTGTCTATTATTTTTTTGGTCTGTGGTTTTAGGATTGCTCCTATATGGTAGCAAATTTAAAGGCGTATTCACGTCAAAACGAAAGGATCTTATGAAATTGAAGATCATGTACAATTTGTGAGTACATTTGGACCCGATAGATCAGCCAAACTTTTAGAGTCATTGATACATCGTTGTACCAAAAACTATCCAATATATTATGCAATTGAGACTACTAAAAGTAACAACGTCTGCCCTGTCTTTTAGTACAAAAATATAATGGTTACTACAATTTTATATTTCACTTTTATACCTCTTTATTTTTATATTTCTTATCTCCATACAAAGGTTATCGCTGCCCAAATATATTTTTATATCGTAATGTTGTAGAAACGAGCCATTTTCAGTTTTTTTCGCGTAATAAGCCTTTATTGTTCTTTTAACGGACGGAGTTTTATTGGCCGTTAAAACATTTGGTAATAAAAAGAAAGTTTAGAAGAAAGACGGTCAGATAGATGGGCCTTTAGCACTACATAGAGATTGGAAATAAAAGTCTATCGTTACTATTTCGTACACTAATTTAATTTAAGTATATAAAAAGAGTTCAAATAAATATAGATGACTTTGCGAATAAGGGTCATAGCTCACAATCGCGGCACCGCAACAGCACTGCTCCAACCCAGCATTTAGTTTGCTCTTCAAACTTGAGCATTAAAACGTGTATCGTAAAATATATTTGACAATACGCGGGCTGCGAGATGAGTTGTACCGGTAAGCGCGCTGACAGCCCGCCGTTGGCTTTTTCATATTAACATTGTCAAATATATTTTACGACACACGTTAATAACGCTCTTTGAATAACAAACTATATGCCGTGCTGTTGCTGTGCTGTTGCGGCGCCTTGATAGTGGGCTATGACCTTCAATAAACACTGATAAATACACACCCCTATATCGCTACTTTATTCGACAAATTAGAAGTATATTTAATGGATTGTAATAGTATTAACTTTTAATTATTAACACATAGAAACAAATCAATTATCGGACATAAAACTCCAAGCAAATCTTGATTCCCTAATGCGTTTTTATCACGATTATCTATCTAATAGGATAAATCAGGGAATCTGTTTAATCGTATTAGATAACAGGTTTGCCATAATTACCTATCAAGCTTCGGCAAATGCGCTCTCAGGGGAAATGGTAGACAGGAAATGACGAATGGGGAAACCCCCACTTCCTGTCATCGTCAATCTTATTTTTTGCATTGTCATAGTCAGCACAACCCGCCCACATCCGGTGGGTTTATGAACTCACTTTATTTAATGGAAATATCCCGGTAACCACGTACGGTTGCCACAACCTATTTCGTACGTTTTATGTAAATATACCCCGTAACCTAGTAACCTTATTATATAAATAGACTTTCCTACAAATATGTTCTATGTTATTTTATTAATGTTTTAACCATATACTAACTCGTGGGTTTTCTGCTTGTTTGATAGCAATTTTCCCGACTGCCCCCGAAAACGGGTAATGTTTAATGTATTATGTATGTATGTAAGTGTGTATGTATATATGCCCGCTTTTTGGTACGCTCTACAGCATAAACAGCTTGACGGATTTCAACTTTATGAGGTGACGTTAAATTCATATGCATCTTGAGAGAGATAAAGATATTTTAGAAGACACATTTTTTTATTTTCTTTTGAGCACTAGTTTCATTATAAAACACCAAGAAAAAATATAAAAATAGGTTGCATACTATATCCAATAAATTTTCTTATATATTTCTAGAATATTCGGTTTCAGTATACCATTTTAACTGCTTAGTTATTTCAAGAATTCCGTTACTTAAATAACCGGGTGGTTTATGAGCGAACTGCTACGTCGTAGCATATTAGCTACGCCGTAGGCAAGCGTAGCTTTCGAGCTTTACATTCGCTACGTTCCGGCAATATGGCCGCGGAATTTTCATAGAAAACGCTGAGTAAACTGTATTTCTAGATTTCTATATTTATATACGTGAAGCAAAAACTTTGGTACCATTTTACTAAAATTATACGCTGACGGAGGAGTATGAAGTTTTGGTTTTGCACACTTATATTTAGGTGTTCGGAGAAGAAGCAAACGCTAATATTTTTCAATACTATCGTTTCTAAAGTAATTTAAATCATAAACAAGTAAAATTAAAAGTTTTTTTTAAAACAAGCTATTATTACTTATTTAAATTTACTTGCACATTTTCAAGTCCCTACTGTTAACGGTTGAGGAGTTCAATCGTCTAGAGCCAATCCTGGTAGCAGTATCATATCATGCTTATTATAAACATGCATTGTCATCAGGACTGGACCAGTGTTTAAAATTTCAGCTCAATCGGACACCGGGAAGTGGGCGAAATTTAGCTTGCAAGATTTCATTACAAACACCGGGACAGGTGAAACTAAATAAAAGTTTGTAAAAAACGAATACTTGAAAAAATAAATCATACTGAAAAATAATTCATACTGAAGCAGCGTTGTATCACCTCCTTAATAAATTACGAACTTTATTCAAACAAAGCAAAACTCTTTCCTTAAAAATGTTTTCCTCAAAGTTATGAAGCGTATCTGAGCGGTAAAAAGTTGAAGAAATGTACAAACTTTTACATTATTGTGTACATTTTTCAGTAGTATCAGGGTTATCTATTAAGAAATCTTTAGCAAAGTTTACTGAGCAAATCACATCTTGGCAACTTTGCGGAGAAACAAAAACTTTGCTTAACTTAATTGAATTTAGAAAGTAAATGGGTGGAATTTTGTTTATTATCGCAACCTGTAATCGTCCCACTGCTGGGCTCGAGTCTCCTCTCACAGTAGTACAGGTCATAGTCCACCACGCTGGACTACTGCGGATTGGCAGACTACACACACCTTTGACAACTTTATGGAGAACTCTCAGGTGTGCAGGTTTCCTCGCGATGTTTTCTTTCACCAAAGTAAGTGATAATTAGTTTAATACGTACATACGGTAACTTAGAAAATTAGAGGTGCCTGCCGTAGGATTCGAACCTTGGAACTTCCGTTTGAAAGACCAACCTTCCAACCACTATTAATAAATTAATATTATTTTATTAACTATTTTATAAGCTACGATTACTTTTTTATTCACTAAAATCTTTTACAAATACCATTATATCACGGAAGCTTCTCCTATGACTTCCATGTTAATACCTCCACATCTATACGACTAGCTGTACGCTAAAACCGATTTAGTCTCTATAAGTTCCCTTTTCATTGCTGTATGCCTAGCTAAACTGCTTTTACTGTTCACTTAAAATACGTCAATGGATGTGAAAATGCTGAGAGAAGTGAAAACTACGAGAGGGTTATAGTTTTTTTATACATAATCTTTATTGCCGGCTAGATTCGCAACATAAGGTAAGATACCGCGATTTATTGTGTAAGTTTGTGGCTACGGTTTATCTCAGGAATTTCAAATAAAAGGGTTTAAAGGTAAGGGTTAAGACAGAAATATTTCACTCGTATAAAGTTACGAAGGAAGAATGATATCCTTAACTTAGTATTAGAATATCAGAGGCTTTCTTTGAAAGGAAACTCCGCTGTGTTCAGAATAACATAGCTAAAAAAATGTTTGATAGCGCTATATTAAAAAGTTATATAGCAGTCTTTGTCAGTCCAGCTATGAAGTCGAATCCAATGACATCATTTAGACTCTAGAGCATGCCAAAGAAATTGATATACATAGACATTTGTTTAAAAAAAATAAAAAAATTACGCAGTTGGTTAGTGGGTAATGTAACCTATTAGTTGCATAATTATTATAATTAAGAGTATAGATTTACCAAAGCGAAGCGAAAGGATGTTACGTTATGGACTAAAGGATTACTGTTAAATTCTATATTCTTTCTACAAAATTATATCTTCCTTGAAAATCTTAAAGCAGAACGGGTACTCATAAATCAACAATAACTCTACCATTAAATTTAATTATTCAATTGAAAACTGTTATAAAATTTATGGTTATTCTAATTTGAGCTTTATGCCTTTGATTTAGGATCGTCCATTTGAAAGAATCGTTAAGACTAATGGGTGTAATTTTGAGGTACATTATTGCTATAGAACCCAAACTTAGTATCTCTTGAAGGTTTTATAGTATTTTATGGTTTTAAAATTACTCCGATATCTTTTTAGGTGGCCTCCTTTTGATGCAGAATGTCTTAAAACTAAATTAATATTAAAAAAAAAACAATGTTACGTAACGCGTTGTTCAAACCCCCCTCCCTCTATGTAACGCATCGTAACATTTTATAAGACCCGTCCTCACCAAATTGCGTTACGAAATACTTGAACGGTCCCTACCCGACGCAAGATGGCGGATTATTAGCGCTTCAAGGTTCAACTACAACTCGTAATAATACCTACTGTAAACAAAATCTAGTGAGCCGACTAAGTCATCCATTAATATATTGTGATAATGAGGTAAATTACTCTTGAAAGCAATTTTCTCAGTCATTAGTCTTGTCATGTTGCCTAATTGGATTGTGGGCCGGCCAGGTGGCGTACTTTATTGTCGAATCTTGAAAGTACTTGAAGATAGGCTCAGTAATTAGATGTCTTCGTGACAACGTCCAAATAAAAATATGCGAGTTTCGCCGTTTTAAATAGTGAATAAATACAATAGGCGTGACTATAGGAGGTACATCTATCAAATAGTGAAAGATTTTATCATTTAAGAGGAAAATATAATAAAAAGGTTTAAAAGACTAATTCAGTTTTATTTCATATTTTGAGATTAGATTTTTGATAAAGAAAAAGATTAAAAACTCGCTGTTGGCATTCATGACGTCATAATTATGTAAATAAACACTGTATGTCGCTAAGCACAAAATAATGAAAGAAATGTTTTGTTTACATAAGCGAACATTTTTCCCGCGCTATTTTTAATTGCTTCAACTTTTGTTAAACTCTACTTTATTAACGAAATAAGGCTTATTTCGTAAATATTAAACATAAACCTCAGACCAAAAATTGTATAGACTAACTCTTCAGAAAAAAAAATTAAGTCATTTTTTTTTCTTTTTTTTACGATTTGTCGTATGTCACAGAGCACAGCCTGTCAAGCAATGTACCGGGATACATTATTATTTGATAAGTATCTCATGAATTTTTGTACTACGCTTATTTTTTCCGGACCTCAGTCTATTATATTTTTGGTCTGAGTGGCTAAATTAAAAAAAAAGTTTATTGGGTATCTATAATGACATCAAAATTAACTAGCTATCTTTAAACCACAAAATAATACCTACGTGTAAACAAAATTAGACTTACTTTAAAAGCATAGCATAATACATTATTTATAAAACGTCCCTGGATTTAAACAATAGTCCATTTAGGTTTATAACTAAAACCGTGGTCCAATCAGCTAATAAATTACTAAAAGGCATTCGTTTATCAAAATCACTCAAGACGCCTGAATTCATTTATTAGGGAAACAGTTTCGGTAATTCCGTCCAAATAAACTATGCGGATGACTCCTGTATTGAAGAGATGGATTTTTGTGCAAATTAAACAGGTAAAAATAACTCTCTGACCAAATAATATAACGTAATGTAGTCATAAAAACATAACGTAAATAACAAATGATAACGTTTTCTATTACATTACTCGGCAGGTCGTGCTCTGTGACGTATGTCAGATCGTAAAAAAATAAAATAATTGAACTCACTTATTTGCTCTGAAGACTGTGTCTATATAGTTTTTAGTCTGAGTTGATACTATACACGTACCTACCAACTAGTTTTAGAATCGGGTTAGGAAATAAAATAGTATTCGTATGAATGAAATGTAATGATAAGTATTCGTGATATTATTTTAAATCAATTAATTATCCAATAATAATACTTCACTTATTCCCGTATATTCCTTCATCGTGCCATAGATTACTTGGAACTTTTTAAACGTAGTGTCCGAAAAAAAAGCATGTTTCTATGCACATTGTGATTATTTATTTATTTATGGGACACCCAACGCAGGTTACACAAAATTAAAATTAATATTGTAATGCATATCTAATTCATAATTTTAGTAGCGTACCCACAATTATAGGGTGCTACAACATGCATACATTATGTAAGTATAAAAATTATAATAATTATTATTATAATTGTAATATATTTATGCACATTGGTCCCTGTGCTAGGCTCTGAAATGTACTGGCGAATTATCTTTGTAACATAAAACCACCTTTTTTAGCACTTACTTTTATTGCAACCTTCTAGAAAATTCTTAAAGTTTTTCTTAGCTTCGCCATCTTTTAAGAAATAAATCAAGTTTTCCACGTTAAATCTTCCATCTTTTTTTAAGTAACCAGTAAGTACTAGATAACAGTAGGTGAATTTTAAACTGGATTCATCGTCTACAATTCCTGCACACATGTTCTTAAAAACGTTTTTTGGGGCATTTGTTTCAGCTTCACATTTTTTAATAAACGGATCCATTGCTTCCAGAAATTTTGGTGATAACTATATTATTTGCTGAAACAAAGTAAGGTCATTATTAAAGGTAAAGGTCCCAATAATCTGTGATCTATCATCATCATCATAATCACAATACTATCCCACTGCTGGGCTCGGGTCTCCTCTCACAGTTTAAGTAGTACAGATCATATTTTATTATGATACTAGTGGACTTGTCCTCGCTTCGCTTCGGTGTATCTTTAACCTGTTATCTCGCGGTAACAAAAAAGTTTTAAGAACAATGTGTTGATACCTTTAGATTTAAGAAATGCTGTGTCAGTGGATACGCCCTTCATTTTAGTGAACTATAGCAAATTAAGCGAACTTTAAATTACTTATTAGTCTTTTAATAATGCAATAAGGCTAGATTGTAATAAATTGTAATAAAGTATTTTCGGATGCTTTATACATAAAAAAAAATATGGCTGACCACGTCTGTCAGTTAAGTCAGTTAGAGAAATCCCATACAAAATTGTTATAACCTTTGATAGAGTGGACTGATTTAAATAAAATAAAGCCTAAATAACACCGCGACTTCAGGATTATTTATGTACTAGAAGTCGCGCGGCGGCTCCGCCCGCGTAATTTTCCCGTTTCTGGA
>LGAG01000071.1:87424-123509 GCA_001278395.1 Lerema accius
ATTCTTAGAACTATTACGAACTTCACAAAACAAAAGAGCGTGGAATATATTAATAAATTCAATTCAAATTCCAATAATTTATTTCGTCTTGAGAACTAATAGCTCACTTAACGTATGTAAAAATTTACAATATAAATGAAATTAGAAAAAATTAAGAAAAAATAATTTACATTATTAGAATAACAAGTTCTTAAGGTCTCGTTAGATGATACCTATTACATCATCGGCTTTATATGTATAATAATAATGAAGCCTCAAAAGTAATACTCATTAATAGAATAACAAATCCCAACTAATTCAGGTAGTAATTACCAAAGGGCTTGCTTTAAAAATTGGTGGAATTTTTATATAAACTTTCCACTTATGTCTCACCTCCTTAGGGGCGGATTTTCAGAAAATGTTTTTGCATACTTCTTGGTTTTATTATCAAAAACCTAAAATACCAATTTTCACACTGCTGGCTTCAAAATTGACAGAGTTTCTAACAAAGCTTCATCAAAATTTCACCCCTTTGCAGGATGATTTTCGAAAATACGTTTAGAGTTCCTTTACACTGCATAAGGGACTTCTGTATCAAGTTTCATCCTTTTAGGACTAGTGGTTTATGTTAGTGGTCGGCAAATTTATTAACCAATGAGCCAATTATGAGCATTGGAACAGTTTAAAAAGTCAAATCTGCTTTTCTAGTAAACATTTTTAAATGAAAATATTATTGCACCTTCCGTGAATATAAGTAGCTCTTAAGGAGCTAAAGAACCATTGATTTAGGCTACAGCGTCTGTAAGTCAATCTTCAACATTTTAATATATACGATGTTGATTAGAATATAAATCGAAATTACCTATTTTTACACCCCTTAAGAGATAAAAAGTTATTATGAACTCCTCGACGATTATATATTGAATCGTAGGGGAAGCTATTTCAAACAGACATCTTATGGAAATACGATCCGTCGTCAAAAGAATATTTTGAATAGGAGTGGGCTGTATGGAGATTTACAAGGATCGTTTAAGGGTTCCGTACCTTAAAGGTAAAAACGGGATCCTATAACTAAGCATCCTCTGTCTATCTGTCATCAGTCTGTATCTCATAAACCGTGATAGCTAAAAAGCTGAAATTCGCACAAATACTACGAATAATTATAATGAAAATATTAAGGCGGATCCCCACACAAAAAAAAACTGATTTTTTCGTATTTTTTTTATAGCATCACAACAAACGCGATTTTCTTTTATAGATGATGGTACGCAACCTTTCGTGCGCGAGTCCGACTCGTACTTCGCCGGCTTTTTTATAAGCTTTGTCGTTTACAGGTAAAGGTGTACACAATTTTTTATTACTTATATATCAATATGTGAAGAGCTCTTTGAACTCTTTGAGAATGATGTAAGCACGTATTGGCATAGTTAAAGTTTAGAACATAAAGTGACGCATCCATTGAGCCCGCTTTGTTATCAGTCACGCCGTTTGGATTGTAGAGCGTGTCAACCCAATGGCCATACATACATAGATATGGAATTATCCCAAGGGAACCTATAATCGGGATAAAATCTAACCTATGACCTATTCCTGGATGCAAACTATCTGTGTACCAAGTTTCAGCTTAATCCGTTCAACGGTTAGAGTGTGAAGGACTTACAAACATCCAAATATCCAAACATGTTTACAAACTTTCACATTTATAATATTAGTAGGATAATATTTCTAGATCAAATGCCCCTAAAGGACTATATTTCCCACGGATATTAGTAACAAGTTTTAGTTTTATTTTCTCCCAAGCGAGAGAATTAACTAATATTAATAGAACTGTCGACATAATCCCAACCCTTATATTTCAATTTAATCCCAACTTTGGTTTAAAATAATGATCCCCAAGTGATAAGGGCTCGTTCATGTATTACGTAACGCATTCTAGGAAATATTATACGTTACATAGAGCAGGGAAGATTAAACAACGCGTTACGTAACATTGTTTTTTTTATTACTAGAATAACTAGCGAATACAATTCTTTTAAGTCGGGAAAATGACAACATTTTTAGGTAACAATGGTAATTTGGGTGTTAAGTAACATTTAGGGAGGGGGTTACATGGGTGGAGGGGGGTCTAACGTTCTTCAATATTACGTATCGTAATATTTGTAAATTACGTGTATTTGTATAATACGTTTGTATATTACGTATCGTAATATTTGAACGCTTTTTTAACTACCGTAAAATTTTAACACTGCCTACTTATTTAGTTACACAAATTACATATTGCAATAAAAACATTTCGTTTTTTTATTTGAAATTTTTGGGTTAACTTTATAACCAATTAACCCTTGTGAGCTATCTAATTTAATTAAAACAAAACATAACTTCTCTGGACGCTAATTAATTATTAATGATTTTATATGAATATTAACCCGGCCTTGCTTCTTATAAACACACACAGTAGAATAGGGTTAATATTTTTTTACCCGCCTGTATGAAAAGGAGTATAGTCCGTTTTTTTATTTTTCATATTTTTAAAACATTAACATTAATTTTCAAATAAAATTTTGTGAATACTTTAGCATGTCATATTAAAGTGATAAAATCATTTAAACATTACTAGAATGAATAACATGAAACTATGTGACGTTTTAGGCCTTGCAAAACATTGATTACTGTTTTTTTTACTATTCCATTGTCTGATTGTATGTTTGCGCGTATCCGTTACGGGATGTGGTCGGTCGACAATAATGTCCTGCAATAAATAAAAAAAACAAAACACCATTCACTACACGAAATAGTCACCAATGCATTTCTACAAGCTCCTTACATCTTTTACATACGTTTTAAGTTTAAAGAACAGAAAATCTTTATGAAATAAAAAAAGAAATGTTTTAAACATATTGCAAAATTTTACTCTGCGCTGATTTCAAAGAATTGAAGGTACAGAAATGGAAATACGAAAGCGGGTTTGAATAGCACAAATGATCGCAAATGTTTTATGGACGAATAACTATAATGTTAGAAAAATCTTATATTTTATGCAAAAATAAAACATTTAAAAATCATGTGCCGTGGTATTATTTTACTCCCGCGCTCGCTTCGTTTCGGAGGACCTTTTACCTGCTATACCATGAGAAAAACGTTTGCTAGGATAAAATATATTCTAGATCACTTGCCTTCATATAAGTACAAAAACAAGCCGCGTTTAATTTTATTATATGACATTTTTTTACACCTTGTGTAATATTGCATTTATAATAGTGGTCCCCATTTTTTTTGCAATATAACCTATCTCGCTTATGAAAATGCAGCTTATAATGGTGAAAGAATTTTTGAAATCACTCCAGCAGTTTTTGTGTGAAAACGATACATACATACATACAAAAGCAAATGTTTTCTCTCGATAATTTTAGTTTAGATTCATACTAAAGCGGCATAGAATTCCAATCACTATTTCAATGGTTTTCATTTTCGAATTGGCAACATTATTATCAGCCTAATATCGCTTCAGATTTGGTATTAAAAGTAGATCAAATCGTGTAGGCGATTCAGGAATAGCATTATAATTATAGAACGATTAGTTTTCAATTGTTAATCTCTCCTGTAAAGGCATCTATTCATGAATTGCGGCATTGAATAGATTCCCAAATCGTTTCTCTTTAAATAAATCCATACAACTTCCAATAAAGGTTAGAATACGGTGAAATAATTTCTCAAGAATTTATTATTACAAGTATGTAATGTTTTTAACGTGAGTACGTCTTTAACGGGGCAATTCAATTCAATTTCTATTGATGACGAAATCGGAGGATATAGTTTGGCGTTTTAGTTACAAATCTATCGTCTACATCCAAAATTAAATTATACCACTGGATAGCTAAAGGATCAAAGAATACACTGCAATAAACAAAATAACCAATGATTATTATGGGTCATAATACTACCTATAACCTGCTCGTAAAACCAATTTAATTTCACAATAAGTATGTCATAAATACCAAACCACAAGCATTATGGTAGAAATTGTTTCAATTGGCATAAGTCACCAGTTATCAGTAACAACGTCTACTATCTATCAATGCGACCTTCCGTCATTTTATACAACTTAGTATGGTAGTGTGTGTATTGTTTTTCTAAATTAAACGTTATGAGTACACGCATATTTTATATGAAATCGCCATCGCTTCATCGTCCGCTCGCTTAGGCGCTAAAAACCAAGACTGCGTGGGCGTGCTATTTTGAAAACAAAAATATAATACTGAAGTTTGTTACCGATTTAGTGTTAAGTAAATAACCCTTTTACTGCCGAAGTAGGACAAGTTGGTAATAAGTCACGTTTTAGGGTTACTTTGCTTAATCAATTATAAACCTGGTTAGAATACTCGTATTATCTTTTCTGCTATGAACGTTATACTAATGTTATATAATTTGTATATAGAACTAGGAGACCTGGCACACGTTGTCCTGCAACCATTTTTATCTGCTATTTTGTTTGATAAATTAGTCACGTCACACGTCAATTACTCCCGATTTTTAATTTTCCTATAGCTTTAGTAAAGTCTTATTACATAGGAATACTTTTGTTATTGTACCTACCCTAAAGTTTGTTAACGACAAAACTTAACTACCGGATACAACTGTTAACTTAAACCATACTCGGTTGCTTTAAAATACACTATGAAATTCCAATTGAAATGGGTCCAGCCGTTGAGGAGGAGTTTAGTGACTTACACAAGGTAGTATTTTATTTATTAAGATAAATATAAATAATGTAACATATAAAAAAATATATAATAATTAATTGCATAAATTATAAATCACAAAAAAAATCAGTATCAAAAAAATTCAGTGTTAATTTTTTTTTTTCGATTTTTTGACAACCCTATTAAAACCAATGTATCAAATCCCTTATCCATTATAATTTTCGCCGCTTAATAGCTTTAATTATAAATCTTCATTAGAATATAAAATACAGCTGTTTAATATTTTACATTTTATTGTTTTAACACCTGCTCCGTTTATAATGGTGCAGGTTTAATTATTAATAAATAAAATAATTAATAATGTTAAATTAATTAATCATGTAAAAATGTATAATTCACTTAATTATTAATTACTTAATGAATATATTCTTTAATTAAATGATTTAGTTATTTATTTAACGTCAAGTTACAACAGCCCTCTAATGACCACAATTGTAACTGAGTATGGTTTAGAACCACAATTAGACCCGGTAGGTGGTGCTAATGATGAGATACTTCAATTGATCAGTCAAGCATTTAGTTATTGAAATACTGTCATAGTTAAAGTTACCCGATATGATGAGCATTTACTAAAAATTTATAAAAATTGAGGGTAAGTGATGTAAAAAACTAAGGTAGCAACGAATGTATAAGAGACAAAGTATGTGTCAGAACAACGTGTACCCGGTCTTTTATTTCGGTATAAATATAATTTAATTAATTTTTCCTTTGTAACAATGAAATAAAAGATTTCTTCTGATATTATTTTCATTATTTCAGTATGTGACAAAATGTTTGATATTTAATGTAGTGAATAATTTGTAACGAAGCAGAAATATATCTATAAATATAACATCAAATATGGCAACACCTAAAACAATTATATTTCTAAATATATCTATAAAATAATATCATACATGGCAACACTCAAACCAATTATTTTTCTCATTATTTCTTTCATAAGTTTATTTTAAGGATTTTCTTGGTTAAATTGCTATTGGAATCTATCTCCGTAATGTAGAATCATAGGTTCGATTCCCGGCAGAAACATAATAAGTAGGTAATAAACTTTATCAGGTTTAAAAGATTTGATGTTTCATTTAAATGTCTGTTTCCAAACTTCTATAAAACTAGTTTTTTATTTTTTTTCTCATAAAAATTACGTTTATTCGAAACCTAATAAATAATACCGGCTTCTACATAACGTGACCTTATTCGAGAATTCCTTTGAGATTAACCAATTAACAATTTCCTTACTTGTCACATTAATTATTTTAATTAAACAAGTATTCATGAAACACAGTAATAAATTATATTTCCTTATCTTAATATAATTTTTCTATTTTTATAGTAAAAAAATACATTTTGTTATTTTTTTTACTCTACTAATGTTTACAATTAACGCTTATATTATCACGATATATTATTTTAACGTTTTATTTAAGGTTATAAAAAATGAAATATAAGGTAAAGGCCCCTAATTCCGAGGTATTTTCACCAAAACTAGAAAAGACGTCAAAAAATAAGCATTCGCAGTTATTTTATACAAAATTTGTTATTTTTGTTAAAAACTCTATAGTTTTGCCTCTTTAATTATATTAAATGTTTGACGATTCAATATTAATTTAAAAGTGAAATTAAATGAAATATGAGAAAAGTCTTTGGACCCTAAATCCGAGGTAAAAATTCTAATTCCGAGGTATTTGGCCCCGAATTCCGAGGTACAAAATACTAAAAAGCAAAAGTTAGGAAGAAACCACATGGTGTTTGAAAAATTAATTCAATTTATTAAACTTGATTTTAAATCAGTCTAAATGTCATACATTTGTATGATGAGAGTATGTTAACTTAAGTTCATTATCTTGCTTCTTTTAAAGTTTGTTAGAAATGGAAATTGAAATTGAATTTAAGATACAGTTTCCCTAAGCATTTTGAAAAATTATTAAACACTTTTTGTTTTTAAAATATTAACGTTTACTTTTGTGATAGTAAAATAAAATTATTATTTTAACAGTGTTCCATGGTAATTATGGTAGGTACCAATTTAATGTAATATGTCCACCAGCTGGATGAAGTTGGAGTGTATATCACAATTTGCTAATGGAAATTCAGTCTTCTGTACATTTAGTAATTAATAATAATTATTAAAAAAAACAGAAAAATATGATTCTGGAATATTATAATCTCGAGAAACTATAAATACTTAAGTCATTTCTCATCGCTCTTATAGCATTTTGTTCTCTTTAGGGTTAATTAGGATTACTTTTTAACGTTCCAAAAATTTGATAATCTACTCCACCATCCATCACTTAAGGATCACCTTAATCATAAATAATCTGCTTGTAGTAACTAAAATAATATTATTATTGGAACGAAACAAAAATAATTTCAAAGTTCTGAAAAATTGTGACCACTCTGTATTTCACTTGAGACTGTACCGCGGAATAACCTGCGCATAGAACCCAATTACGTGTTATATAGCTCCTTCATACCTCGGAATTGCATTTCATATTAAAAAACACGTTTCCTAATTCCGAGTGTAAAATAACAAAAGATTTTTACATATTAAAAAAACAGATATATGCTTAATTAATACATCTTCCAGTATATTATATATAAAAAGTGTTAAACATTACCAAAAATTGTGTATGACCTTTCTTTTCTCTTAGGATTTTCATATAGCAAATCAATAAAATAGCTGAATGGGTCACCTTCGCTGCGCTATAATTAGTGAACGTGATGAAAAAGTGTACATTGGAATTAGGTCTAATGATCTATAGTCTCTATAACTTGTCAAACCCAAACCAAGAATGCTTAATCTTAAAAATTGACCTGAATATCAATAAAAGAATTTTAATCTAAGAAATCCCAATTCCGTGGTATTACCTCGGCATTAGGGACTAGCTAAAATATGTGGCACCTAATGCTGTGGTATTTTTAAAGCGTATTTTCACCTTAATTCAATCAGAGAAACACACTTGATTAAATTGATTTCGATAATTAATACAATCCTCGTAATATTTGAACTCAAATCTTTACACCCACAGTAAAAAAATACGGAAAAAATCACTATTTAAAAAAACGTTGAACTTGCGTATCCCGGGTCCAAAATGTATAGAGCCTGTGGTCGGACCAGCTGCTGACCCAAAACTAACTGATTATTTTATAACATACCTATATAAAACTTATTTTTTTGTAATCTACCCACGGAAAGATAAATAATAAATTGGATCAGAGGCCTCAGAGTAAAAAAGAGCTTGTAAATAGCTAGTAAACGATGTTTTTCTAAACACCTCGGATTTAGGTGCCATTTTCAGAACCCCTCGGAATTAGGTGCCTTTACCTTACATAATTTGCATTATATTCTTAGTAACGAAAATTTCATACACCTTCATATTACCAAATCGTCCAAAAGATTTATCTCTTAAAATATGTCACAAATAAATATTTTCAAGATAATTCACAGTTGAAGGTTGAACACCCCTAAAGAATCGGTTCTTATATTCATTATAAGTATTGTGAGACTAACCTCATTCTTAAAATAGCGAAGGAATTTCAATTTACATAGCAGAGACAAATGTTTTACAGACTAAAAATTAGTAATTAATTATTTAACTGGTGTATGTAAGAGCGGGCGCAAACGTGCGGAATTTTCAGGTTTTTTTTTATATAAAAAAAAAAAATTTTTTTTTTTTTCAACATAAACGACGCCATTTTTTTCCGCACCTAACGTCATTCCCATACAATTTTAGATTGCGTTTGGCGTGAGCGTTTGAAGGAAAGGGCATTTGTCTAAAGGCTCTGAGTATGCAGCTAACTCGAATTTCAGTTCGCCACTTTAGGGCTCACTCAGTCGGCCCTTAACATTTTGCCTATTGAGGACACAGCTCAGTTTGAATTATTATCATCACTTGATTGGTTGCCGAAGTTTTTAAAGGATTTCGTACCCCCATAAACTCCCTTCAGGTAAGGTAAGTATAATAAAACCTTATTAAAGAAGATCAAAGGGGCTCACAAGAGATATTCGGCCGATTTCCTCCATCGTTTATCGTTTACAATGCTATGGAGTATAACTATTACGTATTCAGTACTCGAAGCTTTTACAAAGACGAAAAGAATTTTATTAAAGGTACCCACATACCTTCTTATATTTATTTGTAACGATCTTCTGAATTTTTATGTGTTTTTTACCTGTGACGCTGAACTGAATGTTACTTAAAGTACCTAGCCGATTCTCATAGTAACGGAATAATTATAGTTGTTGTATAGTTACAAATGAATATATTAGAACATTGTTTTGCATTTCAAACATTACCGTAGCATAGAAACTGGGCGTGGACGTTCTGTTGTTTCACAATAGCATGCAAACTACGGAAAATTTTACAGAACATTATCATTGACACTGAGAATAAACATTCAAATTTATTCTGCATCCCGTTTATTCTAGAAGCTTCCGAGTGTTTTATTTGTGAATTTTCATGTCGAATACTCACTGTTTTATGCTAGAAGAATAGTAAATAAGCTTGCAGTGGCACCGTCCCCTACATACCATGGTTGTCATGAATTACCTCTCTATATAAAAGAATTTTTCAAATCGGTCCAGTAGTTCCTGAGATTAGTGCCTTCAAACAAACAAACATACAAACTCTTTAGCTTTATATTATTAGTATAGATAGATATGTCATTGACCCTAAAGATCCCATACCCTTTTCAGTTTCCCAGCGAATATTTTTTACATAGACTCAACTATAACGGTCAATTTACGCTTATGACCTTTCGTACTTGGGAGGATTATGGCCTACCCCGATTATGGGGTCTCTATGGTATCGTACACGACAAACTAAAGGAACTGTCCCATTGGTGCTTATTACAGTTAAAAAGTCGCCAAATCCCTTTGTTAATTTAGGTTAACCACCAAAAATTGTAATTGTTATAATTTTTCTCATCTTAAAATAGGTTTGTTACGTAAAAATACGGTAAAAAAAAAAACAAATTATTTTGAACTTATGAGCCTCGTAACATTCATAATTTAACACATGTTTAAGGCAACTTCGGCCAGGATACTAGAACTAATAATATTCCATTGTCAAATGAATGTTATAACGTAATAGATTCAAATACAACGGTGCCACATTAAGGTAAGGAATATACCATATCTCCAATTATTATATTACTTAGATTTAAGGAGTATGTATACAAGATTTTTCAATTAAACTAAACGCTGAAAGACGCACAATAAACGCACGAATAACAATCGTGCAGTGTTCATACCCTAATCCTATAAAAACCCTATTGTGTAAATGAGCCTTAAAAATATCCTGTCAACATCCGGAAATTGAGGGTATCTGTGATGCAGCGAATCCTTTAGAGGTTATAAGTACCCCTTTTATACTTTTTACGAGTCATCGTTTTAATATAAAATAGGTCCACAGTGTAAAAAAATGTAATAGTCTAGGGCATTAAAAAAGGTCAATTATTTTACTCAAGATGACTATTTAAAAAAATGTTTTTGCGGGTAGTATTTTGTATTTATTTTAATACTAGCAACCGATCCCGGTTTCATTTTTTTTTTTGTAAAATATATTTTAGGTTTTTTTTATATTATTTAGGTAACATTATATTTAGATTATTTTTTAAATAGGTAGGCTATCTGTTATTTCATAAGTGTCTTATGGCAAAAATGTAAGGTCAATTCGTTTTAAACGTTTATTTTATTTTAACTTAGTATGGAATTTATTTTTAATGTGTGTTATAAATAGAAAGAAGAATTTAAGCCTAGTAATATTACAAATTTTCTTTCCTAACATCACTTATAAAACCGAGAAAGTGTCTTCCTTTACTGCGCGCCTCAGGTAAAATATCCGAAGGTCAACGACAACGAATTCATTTTCCTGTACTATGGCGTATTTTCTGGTAGTTTTTATCGTGTGAAAAATGGAATTTTATCCGCTACATTGAGTATATTATTAGGATATATGGCGAATGAAAGCTTTCAAAATGGAGTGTGAACATCGTCTTAGAGAATGATGAATAATGTGTCGAAAATATGAATTTACTCGTATATTAGCAGGTGTTACTTATACGCTAATATCAAATATGTATCAATGGCTATTCATTTCATAATTTTCAACATCATTATCATTATTACAGCCCCTAACTGTCCCACTGCTGTGCTCGGGTCTCCTCTCACAGTAGTGCAGGTCATAGTCCACCACGCTGGCCTACTGCGGATTGGCAGACTTCACACATTTTTGACAACTTTAAGAGAACTTTTAGGTGCAGGTTTCTTGTTGATTTTTTCCTTTACCAAAATAAGAAGAGTTCAATATATTTTTTGAGTTCTAATAATTATGTTATAATACAACTACAGAACAAGAAATGTATGTAAACATACAGTATTTATTCAGTGTATACAACGATCACCTAAGTAGATGATCGCTGGTCAAATAGAACCAGCGAAGCAACGAGACGCTTCTAATGATACCCCACTTATCAAATTATGACCAGTAGTTTAGGAGTTAGGAGGGAACAGATGAACATACATACATACAAACATACATACATACCGGTCAAAATCATAACCCTCCTTTTGGCTTTGCCGTAGTCGGGTAAAAATGATGTTCGTATCGAATCGTAACGAACAGAAAAAACAATTGAGTAAACATCACTTGAATGTTTTAGCCGAAGAGGCTGTTAAGATGTTAGTTTACAAGTAGAATACCCGAAAAGGGTCACCGTTAGTTATTTGTCGATGAATAAGTTTACTCAGGTAACCACCAATATCATTGACTACATGTAACTAAGTGTATCCGAAACTGAGGATATCCGAGTTGGGTATCCGAAACTTTTTCATTATTAAAATTACATTATTATTTAAGCAATATTTAACCTTTGTTCCATCATCATACAATTTTTAACTCGGGAATACTATGACCATTATGTTAGTTATGGACCATTAGTACTTACAATTTCGCGCAATATCATTATCTATCTCATATTTATATATACATTTATGTATTTATTTGCTCGTTAAAAAATGGTATTGAATGCTTTAAAAACAAAGTATCAAAGAAAATTTACAGTATAAATATTTTAACATTAGAATTAATTTGTAACTAAGTCTATTCATACTTGCAAACTTATTTAAATTTCTAGAAAACGTTATATTATATTACAAATTAGTGCTCTAAAAAGCAGGTAATTATTATTATTTAAAATTAATTAATAAAATAACTTTAGTATAAATTATTCTGTAACTTAATATCTGAATATTGATATTATTACTACTTCTATTCATTACGACGGTTACCAAAGTAAAAGCATTTTTTTATAAAAGACGTATCCGTATCCGAATGTAGATCTGTAAATACGAGCAGGTAGGTACGTCCCTAAAACCCCTATGTCGAATACTAAATGGACCTTCAAGTACTTGGAATAACCGGACTAGGTTTGTATGTTGTCATCGTAATTTCTATCTAAAAACGTGACGAAGTGGATTTTTGGATAAGGATTCATCCTGTTACTATCCTAAACGAATTCAATCTTTTGATCCGGTAGCGATGTGGCTTTTTATTTCTTTTCCTTTTTGCGCATTAAGATTTTAATGCGTAGCTTAACTTGTAAAAAAACAGTGTAATAAACAAAATAGGTAACTTTATACTTAGGTTTATGTAAAGCCCTTTTCTGGTAAGTATCTCAAAATTTTAATTCCATCTAATTTAGTGGACGATTTGCTGAAAACTTAGTGGATTTTTTCACTAAAGAGGATGTTATTGTGTTATTATTATTACTTTTTAAGTAGATTCATCTCCGCAACATGACCTGTATTTTATTGTTCTTAATAAACAAATTAAGTTTGAATTAGGGTACCAAGAACTGTGTAAGTAAACAGCGTCAAAGTCTATGAAATTTATAGTTAGAGCGACATTTACAAGGATGAAAGGAAAGTCGAACATACGAGCGACTTCTACATGATAGTAACCACAACTATTATTAATCAAACCTAAAACCTTTTGTACCTTTTTGACGAGAATAGCATCTTTTTTGCCACATGTCACATGAGAGCAATTGTAAAAATTGTAAAAATCAAAATCGGGTGATAAAGTTTGGCGTAGTTTCGAATCTATCGTGTAAAATAAAATTATACTACTGATAGCTAAAGGATCAAAAGTAATTACAATGAGCGAGACAGTGAAAAATCGCTTATAATAGTTAGAAGGATTAAAAAAGGGAAAAAAGGTTAAAAAGGTAAAAAGGAAGGATCATTCTTCTATATAGTCACTTCTTTCTTCCTTCTAGGTCGGCAAGACTTCCATCACTCCTTTCATGTTGCCATTGTACCAGTGTTAGCTTACTATAAGAAGATTTATTTATTAACTAGTGGACCCGCCCTCGCTTCGCTTCGGGAATCCCACGCCGAAACGAAAGTAAAAAACAGTAGCCTAAGTTACTCCTTGATACATCAGCTGTCTGAAAGTGAAAGTCCCGTCAAGATCGGTTCAGCCGTTTCAGAAATTAGCTGGATCAAACAGACAGACAGACAAATTTTTTTTTTAAATGTCATTTCGGTATGTGTATCGTGTATACATACGTATGCATTTAGACACTTCTATTTTATTATTAGTATAGATATAGATTTATCGGCTATTTAACCAATAAAAAAAATTGCCCGACTGTCTACACAATCGCCCGTGTGCCCAACCTATTAACATGCATGTCAGAAACCAGTTCATCTGAATAGCAAATAAATGAATATTCAGAGGTTTATCCATGTTTATGTCCACCGATATTGTTTGCGTAAACAAAGCGTGATTATTATTGCTTGTTTGATTAAAATTATAACAATTAAAACGGATCGAGCAATCATTTTCGAGGTTTTCATTTACTTTGGTTCGAAAATTAAATTAAATATTTTAAAAGGTGTGATACGATTAATTATTAGGTATGAATCAACACGCGTCCACTTCAAATCAAAAAAAGTGAAATTAAAATTGATCCATTCGAATTGGTACGTTTCCTGTTGGAATTTCTAATTTCTTCTGTAGGTCTCCGACAAAGCTTGACGACAATTATCTCACTGTAACGTGCCCTCGAAGTAGACACTCAAAAATTTTTGCCATTAGCGGTCACCCGTCCACTTACCTATATTAATTTTAATATACTCGTATTTAAACGTGAGATAAAGAAAGAAATGAAAATCATCGCAAATACCTCCACCCGCAAAAAAGTTATTGAAACGAATAAAAATTTATTTATTAACTTCAAAAGCAGTCCTTACGCTATTGAAATAGAGTTAAATTTAACCAAAGTAGTTATTATCTTATTCCACTGAACATAGTCTTATGTAGCCAAATGAAACACGTATTGTTAAAGCGACACCTATCGTGATTAATTGCTATTCCGTGATTTATGTTACTACCGTCATTGATCAATCGTATTTTCGACAGTAAATTATTAATTATTACGTAGGTAGTTACGTTATTAATGTAAACAGGATATAAACTAGAAATAAAATAGAATCTTTGAGTGAAAATTGAAAAATCGTTTTTTCTATCTTACTAGCGATCGCGACTCCACCGGCGTAATTTTCCCGTTTTCGCGATATTTTTTATTACTGCTCCTCTCCTATTCATCTTAGCGTGATGTTACATAGCCTATAGCCTTCCTCGATAAATGGACTATCTTACACTAAAATAATTTTTCAAATCAATTCCTGAGATTAGCGCGTTCAAACAAACTCTTTAGCTTTATGTTATTAGTATAGATATTCTTTTTATTTTTACATGACTACATAGAGTAATGTCTATCAAGCGTACGTATGTATGTCAATTTCTTCAGCAAGCTCTACAGCCTAAACGCTTTGACGAATTGTAACATATGTGGTGTCATTAGCTTTTTCGTAAAATGAGTTTTAAGAAACTGTCATTCCAAAATCAAAAAATTTCTAACTCGAAATTCCAGAAAAATCCTGCCAAAAAACATCACTAGTATATACATGAGAAGAATGCATTATTCTCACGATGACTATTAATTCTCCGTTTCTCCGTTATTTGGGGAATTATTCTCAGCAATGTAGCTGAAATGTACAAAAACTATCGCAACCTTTGGTCCTTTCATTAATGGGCTTTTTGCGCGGAGATTTCATTTCCCTGCGGTAAGCTAATAAGTGGGAATAGTGAAGGCACATTTTTAGCCGACTGCGCAAGTAGGAGGGTACTGTTTTTTAAGCTTATGTATGTATGTATGATTGTTACGCCCTAGAGCCAAAACGGCTTGAAGTATTTCAATATAACGAAATGCTTTGGATTCAGTTTCACTGTGGCTATATTTTTTACTTGAACCACAATTACCCCATTTAACAAGCAGGTTTTGTGTTTTTCTATCTTCTCAAGCGTTAAACGATAATGTGATGTGTATTATTACATAATTGTTACTACTTAATTTCTGTACCTACTAAGCTTAGTTTTCGAAAAAAAAAAATTCTTTCTTTCTTTTATTTGATAAATCCACTCGATTTCATTAAATTAAGCATTTAGTATGTACTTAATATCAAATGTCATAAAAATGAAAATAATACGTAGCTACCATACAAACATGTTGAAGATAAAAAAAAAATACAGAAAAACTAACCTAAAACTTTTAATTAATCCACGAAATAGTTTTGTATATTTCACAAATGAAACACCCTAACTTTGTCCGGTCTACGTAACACCCTGTATACAGTAACATCTGTGAATTACTGCCTGTAGTGATTTGAACCGCACCATTATCACAGAATATCAGGCTAGAAACCTAATTACATCCGTACACTATTATTAATACTTATTACTTGCTTAAGGGAACATTCAAGTAGTACGTAACGCAATTCGTGAAGGTTTTTGACCGTTCCTCCCCCCATGTAACGCGCCATAACGATTTTCTGTACCCTTACTAAACGTTACGTAACACACAAATGACTATTTCTATCTAAAAAATGTTTCCATTTCGCCGAGTTACAAGACTATCAAGACTATATTCCCGAGATTTTTTTTAGTAATAACAAAGCAATGTTACGTAACGCGTTATTACACCCCCTCCCCCTTTTCGCCTATGTAACTATTTTTGTGGTAAAGGTGACTTATCTGCGAGTGTTCTTATACATGTTAGATGAAAATCGGTTGAGCCGTTTAAAAACTGTAGGGCTTAAAGTGGGGAAGAATAACCGAATGTCTGCAAATATACTCTAGTGGGGTCTAAAAATAAAAAGCGCACTGAAAGCGAATATTAATGACTTTATCAAGTCTTCTTTATAGGTACTTCGTTGATAAAATGTGTCGAGGTTTTTTTTACTCTTCATTTATAGTCAGGGATCCCTACTACATAGTTTTCCACTTATCACTATCAAGCTAATTTTTCGGTCGCAGCTACCTGTTTTATCTAACACATTCGAGAATGGTTGTCATAGAAAAAATTAGGTGACTCATCGACACCAAGCTACTCACGAAAAATAAACTTGATTGTAATAAGTGGAAAACTATGTACCTACTAGGGATCTCTGACTATTATCATTATTAACATCGTAGGTTGTTTGTCAAAAGGTCTCAGCTGTATCATCCAAAGCTCGTACTCTCGTACAATACTATCTCTATTTCCGATATAAATAGGTTCTATTAAACGGATCACAGGCCATCAGCGATTGTGATTCCGTGCCGACTGTCACGCGTGACGCTTACGCTCTATTGCTTTTGACCCTTCAGTAAGTTATGGGTACAGAAACGAATGAGAGGGATTAAACTATCGCGTCCCTTGCTTTTAGCTGGACTAAAGGAGAGTTTTTTTTAGAGTATGTGGGTGTGTCTATGTGTGTGTGTGTGGGAGAGTGTGTAGGTAAGTCTACTTCTTTATAACACTCGATAGCCTTAACTGTTTGACGGAATTCAGCGTGTGTAGTGTCATTGGATACGTGTTCCTTGTAAGAGTGACATACGGCGGTTTCAGACCAGCGTATTTTACGCGCGTATAAGCTCGTCTTTGGAAGCGCATGTAGGCACATATAAGCGCGCCTTTTGACACACGCGCAACTTGTACGAGCGTTGACGCGTTTCTAAGCTCGTATACTGAAACGAACGTATACGCGCAGAAAAATACACCAGTCTGAAACCGCACACAGGCTACATAATTTGCTTTTTCCCCATTAATTAGCAGTCAGATTTTTTGTTTCATTATTAATGACCCTACTATATAGATACGATTAATTTGGCGGATAATTAAAATATTTTTCTGCTGCAATTTATTATGTACTTAGTTCGATGAGTACACAGTCCTAGTTTTAGTAAGTAAAATAAATACATACATAAGGAAAAGTAATCGTTTTCCTCATATTTTTCTCATTCTTAAAATTGTAATAGAAAAAAATATTACAGAGCTAAAAATATATTTTTCTGAAAAAAATCTTCGAGCTTACAAACTAAAGTACCTAACGAGTTAGATGTTGGAATTAAAAAGAATATTTTCCATTTAAAGTCATATGAGAGAGATTGCATGCCAACAGAATACACGTACACACATCTGAACTTTAATCAAAATGAAAGAGTAATTATTTACATGTGACCTTTAATGAAATGAGTCTGACGTCATTACATTTTTTATTGACAAGTAGGTATAAAAGATTTGAGCTCTAGCTCAGGCCAAAATAAATAAAATTATAATTTAAAAAAATTAAACCAATTTCAAAAAAATTATAATTTAAAAAAATTAAACCAATTTCAAAAAAGGTAACTGAAAAGCACAAAATAACGGATTAGGGACATAGAATTTCTTTTGAGGTCGGTGTGGTTTTACTATGGTTAACTACATTGCTGCGTCATGGACCACATCCAACGACTTTTAAAAATAGGTATGTTTTTTAGAGATGTTTGAGTATTGCTCTGTCTTTTTTCATTTCAAAGAATTTTTACAAAACGGGAGTAGATTGAAGAAAAAGTGAATAAAAATAAATACCTATCATAGTGCCTCTTAAACTAATGAAGGTTGGCTATCAGCTTTTTTAGTCTTCAGCTCTGCGGAATAGCTCAGCACTGGCTATTCCGGTCTATTCTCAGATGTTTCATAACCATGATTTCTTTCTCTTAACCTTCCTTCTGCCAGCGATCTTTTCCCTTATAAGTTGCAGCAAATTGTATCGTTAATGTCAAAGAACGTGTCGCTAAATAACCTAAATATATTGTTTTAAATCGACATAATTAACCCCCATTTACCGGATAACAATTTAGTGTAACGTAGGATAGAATAAACAATTCGACAGGCAAATCAAACACGAACACGGGAATAGAACAAACATAGATTTGTTTTCGATAGTTCAGTTTATTTGCTATTCGAATTACATATCAAACCAACCATAGACTAAGATGGTAACAGAGGTGACGTTCATTTAAAAAAAATCCGTTTAACTTCACCACTGAAGCCATCACTAAAGTAATAATGCAATTAAAAGAGAAAAAAATCGAAAGGTAAATTTTTTTAGTAACAAAAATAGCTTATATTACTCTTGCAACGGAGGCCAATTTATGGTATATGAAATGAATAGTTACTTACTGTATTTTTTTAGATTACACACAACCTGAAATAATTTTGACATTTTTAATCTACATTTGTATGGAAAATGACAGACTATATTCCTAACCTTAATATAAAAACCTATTTATTTTTCCAATAACCGCTATTTCTCCACTAGAGCATGGTATACGCATCAGAGCATCTTAATAGCAAGACCTATGCCATCATTTAGTCTTGTTAGGGTCTTTACACATGTGCGACTTTGACACCACTAATTGTCGCACAACGTTGTTAGCGGGCGCTAAGTAAGAATTTGGTTTTGTCATACATTATGTCAATAAATCGATGCGACACGCGACATTTACTGTCATTATATCGTCAGGTTTAGAAACGTATTAGGTTAACATTAAGCGAGACAAATAGTAATTGTACTACTAATATTCACTTATAGAACTAACCTGTACTAACAGTAATTAATCCCTTAACTAACGAATTAACAACTACTAATCTCATTGCCTATCACTAACAGGACTTACTAACCAACTAACAACCCTACAGCAATCAACTAACATCCCGTACCTACAATCGTCGAGGATTGTCACGATGTCCATGGCAACAGAGGATGGTGGCACTAGAAACTCTTTCCCCATTCTCATACCATAAAAAACTGGCATCATCACAACCCATAACTGTCCCACTGCTGGGCTCGGGTCTCCTCTCACAGTAGTACAGGTCATAGTCCACCACGCTGGCCTAGTGCGGATTGGCAGACTTCACACTCCTTTGAAAACTTTATGGAGAACTCTCAGGTGTGCAGGTTTCTTTACGTTTTCCTTCACCGTAGCAAGTAATAATTAGGATCTAAAATGGCAATTAAGCATTAAATTTTTTGGGCATTAACACAAAAATACGGCGTGTGAATACGCCCTAAATCCCTATAATTTCAAGAGGAAATGAGCACAGCTGGGACATAATGCTTCATGGTGAACGAATGGCAATAATCCTTTGATATCTTCCCTAATAAGTTGATATTACTTGATAAATTGATGCGTTGAAGCGAGAAAGCATAGAATTTATTCTACCGTAATATAGAAGACTAGTGGATCCGCCTTTGCTTCGCTTCAGGAAACCTACGCCAAGATGAAAGTAAAAAAGAAGTAGCCAAAAATACTCCTTATTACTTCACCACCCGCCAGTGAAAGTCCTGTTAAAATCGGACAAGCCCTTTTTGTGATTAGCCTAATCAAACAGACAGACAGACAAAAATTAAAAATAATTTTATTTTGGTACGTGTACCTACCTTGTATACTAGTGTATATTTCAAAAACACTTCGTATTTTCAAAAGTATTTGACGACCCCGTAACCCAGTTGGTAGTGACCCTGCCTGCGAAGCGAGATGTCCCGGGTTCGATTCCCGGCCGAGGCAGATATTTATGAGACAGATACATGTTTGTTCTCGGGTCATGGGTGTTAGTGAAGTGTTATATGTGTTATCCATGCCACCTGCGATATAGGGAATCCTACTGCGGGGGTATGAATGTTAGCGTTTTTTTTATTTACTTCTTCGAACTACCCGATACATAAAATCAACTATGTAATATAGACGACAAATTTATTAGGAAATATAATAAAGAGGAATCCACCACATCAATTTCTGGTGATATCATCGTCTGCTTAATTAAGACCATGTTATTATGTAGTGGTGTCATTTCTGTGACCTAAATATCACTGATACAATTATTGGGAATGATACAATTATTGTCGGTGATACAAAACTATTATCGACATAATAAATAGGACGATTTCAGCATATGGGTAGTTAGATCACTAGGAATGTACTTTTTCTTTCATTTTACCTGCTATACTGCGAGAATAAAAATGTTTGCTAGGATAAAAAGTATTTTAGATTACGGTCCTTGATATAAGATACAAACGTACCAAGTGTTATTTAATATAATGACAATTTTTTTTCACATTGAGTTACATAATTGCATTTTTATTAGGGACCCCTATTTTTTCGTAATATAGCCTGTCATTCAGTGAAAATGCAGCTTTATACTGGTGAAAGAATGTTTGAAATCCGTCTATTAGTTTTAGTATGAAAATATTACGAACATACAAAAACACAAGATATAAACAATAAACTATAGATTTAAACATAGAACTAAACAACAAAAAATAAACTTCAATAAAATACACATAATGTTAAGGAACAGGAAAATCCCTTGATATTTAGATAATGCACGAAGTAGGTACAATCAATACAAGTGACTTCTAATAAACTACTTAGTGTGAGTACAAAGGTTACACGTGTATCTTTAATCAATATCCAATCAGGGTTAATAAATAAACACACACAACACATTAAGATTCCATAATATAAGCCATGAAAAAACATAAACAGACCAAAAAATAAAACGTCCAGGAACTGGGCACCACACTTTCGAGTTACAACAATTTTGAGGCCTGTTCCGGTTTGTTCTAGGTTTGTTCTACATTGTTCCAAAACGGTTTAGGGCTGAGACTGAATCTTTAAGAGAAAATGACAAAACTGCTGGCACCACACTTTAAAGGTATCGCAATTTTGAAGATTGTTATAGCATTGTTCTGTATACTTCGTTCTAAAATATTGCGCTCGAAAAACAATTATTTCTGCTAAATTTTACGAAAAACAATTTGTACTTGGCACCACACATTGAAGGTATCGCAGTTTTGAAGGTTGTTCTAAGATTTTCACGAAAAACGTGATGAAATTCAAATTGAAATCAGTGGCAGAAAACTTAGCGTGGGATTAAAACATTTCGAGCATTCGTTGGTGCAAATTACGTAGTTTTTTTATTTAGTTCTCATAGTAGGTAGATGACACTGATTAAGTTAGGTAACAGTTATCTAATGGATGTCACTGATCAAGTTAGGTAACAGTTATCTAATAGATGACACGGAACAAGTTAGGTAACAGTTATCTAATAGATGACACTGATCAAGTTAGGTAACAGTTATCTAATACATGCCACTGATCAAGCTAGGTAACAGTTATCTAATAGATAATAGTTGTTGTTCTAGCATTGTTGTTTATCGCTCCAAAATATTGCGTACGAAAAACAATTATTTCTGCTAAATTTCACGAATACGCAATACGAAAAAATATTGTCTCAAACGAAATTCAAATTAGTTTGACGTCCATCTATTCTCTAAATAGTTTTAGCTTTTGGTATTTTCCAAAGTAGAATCAAATAGAAGTTAAAAGATTCTAAATAGACATTAGTCTGTCTGCCTATCAACAACATGGGTCAATTATTTATTATACATGTTTAAAGTATGTAATTGTAAACAACAGTGTAATTTATCATAATAAACACTTGAAATAGTTTACAATGACAACAACTAGCTTCTCTATTATTCCGACATTGAACTACAAATAATTCACTATTAAGTCCGTCAATTTAGAGTCGACGGCAGTTGTTTGAGAGCTTTCATAGACGACTATGATGTTCAAATAACGTCTGAAGACTAGTTCAAAAACATTTATTGTGTTACTAAAGGCCTTTGGAAAATTACGTAATAAAGATGCATTGTTAAGATCAGTTTTATAAGAAAATACATCGAAAGTTTGTGTTTAAAAACGGGGTCGCACAAGGTGCAATTTTAGAACCCATATTATTTTTATTGCGTTAAAAAAATTTGAGGCGAAAATGGTAGTCACTAATTTGGTCGTTATATTATCATGGATATTACTGGTTTTGTGCAAAGATGTGAGTGAAAATGAACGTGCGGTACGGGCTGCGTTTATTCAAAGGTTGCTGAATAAACAGAAATCTATGGACGGAAAAATTAAATTGGTGGGCGGGTCTACAGAATTTGAAGGTAAAATTTACGATCTATCTATCTTTATATCTATGCTTGAAGATATGTTAATGTGACTATAAAAGTTTCTACGATGAACTGTTAATTCACAAAATTAATTTTATGAAAGACATAAGAGTATTATTTACTGAAGATTTTGTTTTAATTAGTCTCGGTAATCGATTTTGTCTTAAAAGTCTTATTTTGTTTTATTTTAAGACAAAATCGATTACTGATAAAGTTTATTTAAATACATACATACATGACACATTAACAGTATTTGAGCCTGAAACTGCAAATTCAAACATTATTGAATTGTGTGTGTGGGTGTGGTATTCTCAATGATATTCTATAAGATTTGATTATGTTAACCTATCTCTTTTACAAGGCAACGTGTATATTTACCACGCAAATCGTTGGGGTGCAATATGCGACGATTCTTGGGATGATGCTGCAGCTCAAGTTGTTTGCAAAGCCTTCAATAGAAGTGGTGTAGCCACTCACGGTGGTCAATTTGGTGAAGCTCTCGGTAAGTTTCTAGAGGTATTTGACCTCACATAAGAATATTCAGGCCATGATGAATCAATTTATCAATCGTTGCAATTATTAGAGAAAACAACATTTGTTGACCTATACGAGGCAATTGTTACCAAGCCAGATAGCTTTTAATAGGATCCTGAGTTCGATTTCCATCGATGATGAATTTAAATTCCAGTTCTCAGGTGTGTTCTTTATCAAAGAGTAAGGCTGTGAGTGGGTAGCATTATTTATTAATGAGAAGAACAATGATTTGTGATTGGCAAATAATGAACAAACATCTCTCTTAACGTCAATTCTAATGATTCCGTATTTTCGTCACCTAATAATTAATCATTTTTAGCCAAATACTGGATGGATGATGTTGTATGTGAGGGTGATGAAACCAGTCTTGTTCACTGCATCTTCACCGGATGGGGATCATCTGACTGTGATCTAAGTGAAGCAGCTGGTGTTAGATGTGTTCAGAAAAATGATGATGATAAAGAATTTCTTGCCGATTCAGTAACTAAACAAAAACGGTTTAAACATTTACATGAGATTTTGAATGTGAGAACTACAAGTTTAAGATTGGTTGGAGGTAAAAATAATAATGAAGGGAGAGTTGAGGTAAGTGGAGGTATAATTCTTTCTTTCTAAGTGTAAGACATTATTGGAATAGTTTCGCGTGGCTCAAAATTACTGCTCTTAACTGATAAAAATTTATAGTCTCACCTTTATTTAGGAAAAATAGGGATTGCTTAAAGCTTCCCTACCGTATATCTTATCGATAATTTTGAGTTGGACCAACACTAGCGATTGCTAACTGGGCTACTACTATTAATAGTTAGTCTAACCTCTATTTAGAGTAACTTCCGCGGTTCTCTCGCTAACCAATTAACATCAACTAACATTCTCATTAACACATTACTAACTAGACCTACACCAATTAACGGTCTCTCAGTCCTAATCGAAGTTTGTTACGATGTCCATGGGCAGTAGGGAACTGTGGCACTGTTCGCTCATTTACTATTGCCTTAAAAAATATGGGTTAGTTGCTGTTTACCTTGAAATATAACAATACCATCACAGTTACCTTCTACATACAGGTCAATAAAAAAGTTACACCCCAGTCATTTCTGTTTTTTATCCAAAAACTTATCTGAAAGAAATCATAGAGGTACGAC
Organism: Lerema accius; assembly: GCA_001278395.1. NCBI lineage: Eukaryota > Metazoa > Arthropoda > Insecta > Lepidoptera > Hesperiidae > Lerema > Lerema accius. Next base: position 111,223 of record LGAG01000071.1, read on the forward strand.
CGCCTGTTGTTTTTTAGTAATTTATAGCTTCTTTACAACTTTATTATTACCTTATTGAGCGTATCGAAAAACATCGTATTATATTGCAATAGTATGACCCAGTTAGACTAACTAATATCTAAGGAAAGCCTTTTATATCGGAAGAAAATCCGGAACAGACTAGGGAGATATTAGCGTTACAGACAGTTTGGGTTGCATTAAGCAGTTTGGACAAGGTTGTTATTGACCTAAATATATAGAATATTGAAGAAAATAGTCTTAATAGTGTCCGTAACTTAGATTATTTTCCCAAAAGCCGATGTTTCTTGCTTACTTCGCAGTCTCTTGAGAATATTTTGAAACAATATATTTTTCTTAGAACACCATCACGTGCTAACCATTAAATATTTTATTTCATCTGTATGCCATCTTGTCACACGCATTGGTTCCCTTTAAGTTTAGAAATTGCTTAACCTATTTGGATGTAGTTTTCTCTAATGTATTGTTATACAATATTGGAATAATAAGACTGTTTTATATTCACTAGTTATTCAATAAATATGCACCAAACAAAATAAATGGGCTGCAGTAGCAAGCAATCAAAATAGCTTATAATGACATCTCTAAACCCCACAGATCTACCACAAAGGTGTTTGGGGTAGCATTTGTCCAGATGGATGGACGTTATATGAAGCTGGAGCAGTCTGCAAGCACCTTGCCTTAGGATATGCTATTCAAGCTCTTCAGACAAACTACTTCGGTAGCTCCCCACTCGTCGTGAGTGGGGTAGAATGTCAGGGAAATGAGACAAACCTATTCAGCTGTAAACATAAGGAATTTGGAGATGTTGTGTGCCCTGGTGAAATTGGTAAGGTTTTTGAAAACACCATGTATTGTCAGCGAAATGAGAAAAAATTTCTTTAGCTATAAGAAATGTGGAATGGTTGTTTATCCTGGTTCTACCGGCACAGTGCGCTGGACTGTTATTATCACTACTATTTTGCCCTATCTGTATCCATACTGAAATATAAAAAATCGTTTATTCTAAGAAAACTCGTAGGTTTTCTGGGTAGGTTGCAATATTAGGGAAATGAGACAAAATTTTTGCAGCTGCAAACACAAAGAAAAAAATTGGGGAAGTGTATTTGTGTGAATAGTGTATAATGTAGATAAATTGGTAGGCTTTTTAAAGGTCTTTTAGCCTTTAGTTATGAAGAGAGACCAATGTACTGTATAGCTATTATTACTATTAATAGACGTCCAATATAATAAAAATCCAATAAACCCTCAAAAAGGCTTCGATTCAATCGTAACAAAAATAGAAATAATATTTGCTGATCGACTCGTTGGTTCTTAAAACAAACCTTTCCGATAAATGAAAAATAAGTAATTTCTCCTTTTCAAATTTAATATCGATACAATTCTCGTGATCCCAGGATTAGATAGAAAATTGAAATGGATCATGTTACGGTAAGTATTTTACAATGGTTTTAAAACTAAGTTTCTTTCGACCGATTATTAATTGGAAACGGAGAAATTGAATAATGGTTTTGTGAGAAATTTCATTTTCAAATCTCTACACTTCAAACAGGTTCTAATTAATTTTTACCCCATTACGCCAGAAAAATGATAATGTTTATTGAGCGTTTGTATGTATGTCCATTTTATATGCTCTACAGCTAAACGGCTTGACAGATTTTAATGTGTGAGATGTTATTGGATTCGTCTCAAATGTAACACAGGAAATCTTAGTGTCGATAAAAAAATAGTATGTACAATTGTACACCTAGTACCTACTTATATGAATAGTTACTAACCTTTTTCAATATTGTTTCCCCTGTGAGGAAAATTGATTTTACCCTGTCTTTAAATGTTATCAAAACAAACAGTACCTACCAGTTAATTTTTATCTGTATCTTTTTATTTTACGTTTCTAATAATTACGTTCTTTTTTACCCCTGTAAAATAGCTAACTTACCCCGCGGGGGGGTAATTATTACTTACCCTCCAGGTTGGGAGGAACTAAGGACCAATATAATTATGTCTATCAGTAATAATTATAAGCGCATCTTGCTTATTTTTTAACTTAAAAATTACAGATTAGGTACGTCACGTTTTCTTTCACAGACATCAAATGGAATTTAACTTATTTATACCGCGCACGTGACGCCAAAGTTTGTTAACTTGAATTAGATTTAACAGCTTTGAATTAGATCTCCAATTTTCTGAATGAATTGCCAAAGTTACTGACACTGTTTTTGGATTTATATGTCACGGGTTGATTACAATTTGGTAAACTTTTAAGTAATTAAAAAAACTCCACTGCTTAAATAGGAGGGAGTATAAAAAAATATAGAAAAGAATCTAATGGCTCTTAATAAGTGGTCGTTTGTTAAGCTGTTTAGGCTGTATAGCGTGCTAAAAATACACAAACATACAAACATGAGCTCGTAAAACATTATGGTTCCGTCAAATGTTTTTTTCGATCATAACATATCACGTAGAGTAACTTAAACGTGTAACAATTTATTTTTTGGGGTCCAAAAAGGAAATGAAAATCAACAGCCTATTACTTAAACTTCAATGTACGTCTATACTGTCTGTCTGTCTGATACAGTAAACCGTTTTCTAATTCATCAATCTATCACTTCCTTCCCGATAACATAAAGAAAAGAGTCCGTAGCTAACGGATTCGTACGGAAATTGTTCAATAAATTGGTGGAGAAGTCGAAATAAATTATTCAGATACGATCTCAAAGTTAGCTAAGTTACCGAAAAGGCAAGACTTTAAGTTATTGACTCAACGTTAAGAGGCGGTGATGTTCGGGATAAAATAGATTTAACCCATTAAGAACACTTCGGAAATAAGTTTCTTCTTATAGGGAGTCTTAAGGGCAGGCGCAAATGACCGCAATTTTTCAAAAAAATCAGATTCTGAATTCTAGAATCCTGCCTGGTAAAACTAGGCTGCATACCCTCAAATTACCCTAATTCCAGGTCATGTCGCAGCAGTAGTATGCACCCATCAGTTAGCCGACTTACTTCTGGATACGACAGCTATAGAAAGAACTTCACACCTGCAAGATGTACCCATGTTCCAACTGCAATGTGCTATGGAAGAGAACTGTCTGAGCAAGTCTGCTTATGAGGTAAGACCTGGATTTTTACACTCTATTTTACACCTTTAAGAATGAAATTTATAAAAATCCCTTCTTAAATGACGTGTACAATGTAAAATCAATATTCTTTCAAAATTTCGAATACGTTAGTGGTTTAGACTGGGCTCTATACATAGATATTAGAATTTGCTTGCAATGCATGTGATATTTTTAAATATTAAAATCTTGTATCTTTTATACCGTACGATGATTAGTATCTACATATATCGGACAGACAGAATTACAGTAAACACCAAACAAAATTATATACACACAGGCAGACGAAATATCTAAATAGCCCCTTAATAAAAAATAACACTTAGATACATATAAAAAATAAAACTATTCACCAAAAAAACAGTCGATTACACCTCGATTCAAGGAAATGTTGATATATTCGGAAAATTTAGTCGATAGGTAAATCTATCGGCTTATCTAAGCTACTAAATCGTGGGTGGAGGCGTTCGAATGGATAAACACGAACAGATATCCTTAATCGCTTGTATATATTCTATCTTCCTTATATTGTGTTCCTTAAACGTACCAATATGTTGTGTATAAAAGCCAAATTGGTTTTTTGGTTTCAAAAGCTTGCACACAAAAATATTTAGGTATATATATCTAATGATTGACATCTATCAAATCGTTAACATTTCTACGAGAGTATACTCGTTTTTATGTATGTACGTATATGTGTATGTATTATTGTATGTATGTACATTAGTATCTTTGGTACGTTCTACAGCCAAAACAACTTGCAAAAGTTGTCATTGAATTTGTTTCCAATAAAGGAATGACATTATATTTCCTTAGATTTTAGCAATCGGATATTTTTTGTTATAATTGTATAAATGTATTGAATTATTTGTAATATATTTGTATAGTATTATTTATTTAACAACATGTGCGAGGGAGTTTCTTTCCCCTTTCTTCTCCTCCATATTAAAAAACCTTTACGAAACCGGGGTAGATAACAAAAATAGACGTGCATAAGTATAATCATTGATACCTACATGAATCAATGATTTTGAATTTGAATAGATTATATCTACGAGTATGTTAGTATGTAATAGTTAATTTTAATGTTTATTTTTTAATTTCAGATCCAAAAAAACAACCCTGACTGGCAATTTGAAACTAGACGTCTATTGAGATTCACAGCTTCTTCACTAAATATCGGCAACGAAGAATTCAGGCCGTATCTACCAAAACATCTGTGGCAATGGCATCTATGCCACATGTAAGTGTCGGGTACTCACGATTATGGCTTTTCATTCACAATAGAAAGGAGAAGTATCCGTTTTAGATGAAAAGTTGATAGTTTCTTTGACTTCATTATGTCCTAAATGGTTTGACCGATTTAGATAGGGTTTTCTGTACAGGGTTCATGAAATGTGAATTATTAAACGTGTATTCAATGTATACAAATTCCAAACGTCCCAATTACCTTAAATTTCACTATGAGGCTGTTCAAGTATTACTTAAGCAAAACTACACTTTCCTCATCCCCCTGCCAGCAAAAGTAAACATAGGAAAGACCCCTCCCCCGATTGCGCTTATGTAATACTTGAACGTGCCCTATGTGTAGGTGGAAATGATAGTAGGTAATAATACTACTATTTCGCAACTGCAAATTAAATTGTCGTGTATGAAGTAACTAGCATCTTTTTATTATTTCGAAAAAACTACTTAGCGAAGCTTCAAAGTAAAAAAGTATCTCATAGAGATAAACGTATTTATGTAGGTAGATACTAAACTGAGATAAGAAAAAGAAATAAATGATAAAAGTTTCAAATAGTATAAGTTCGATGATGACTTATAAAAGATCTAATGGTGATAGATGCTATCTTACAACATAAAAGAATGGTCAAGTGCGAGTCGGGCCGCAGATTAAAGAATTCGTTTTTATGTGACTACAATTTTTTAATTTCGGATTTTTTTCTTTACATGCTATAGTTCTATAAGACATTAAATATCTGATAGAAGAAATAGTTTTTCTTCTTGCCAAACTTTTTTATTAGGTCAACCAGAAACAGACTCTGTACTAAATTTTTTAGACTTGTCCTATTTAGCTCACAGTTTTACGAAAACCTTGTAACGGAAATCATATTTTCATGTTATTCTCACTCTTCCTTCAATTTCTAATAGATTTCATCACTTCAAATATCACATAATATGGGATGGCTTATAATTTTCGCAAAAGTCACTCTGAAAATTAATAATTTAGTTCCAACTTGTCTTACAAGTAAAAAACGGACAATATAGATTTTAATTCCCTTTCAAATATTATTAAAAAGCTGTCTTTCGATTTCGCTTCATAAACGGACGAATGGATGAAAAACAAAGTGAGGCTGTAATGAAAAAAAAATAAGGCTTTTATGACTAGGTAGTTTTTATGTGTTGTTTTTATCAATATTTTTTTTATCATGGGTTTCAATTTCCCCTTTTGAGGTACACAACCCCAAAAAACAATCTTAAAACGATGTTTTCTACTCAGAGGCCACATGTTAACGTTTCCACATGCGTGAATAATTTACGACTTACGATCCCCGCTGCTTTCAATTCAGTTTGCCGGCAACTCCGCTGTGTAATATAAAAACCGGCCAAATGCGAGTTGGACTCGCGCACGAAAGGTTCCGTAGGTACTAATCGTACAATCATCTATAGGAAATCACGTTTGTTGTGATGATATAAAAAAATACGTTTATTGTAGGTATAGAGACCTAATTTAATGATATTATTATAAGGAAGTTATGGGAATAAGTGTAAAGTTGAAAGCTGATACGGAAGAATGGAGAAGAACATGTTGCGCCGACCCCAAATAATTTGGGAAACGGCAGGAGAAAGAGATTGTATAGAGACCTAATTTACATTTTTTTTATTTTTAGTATTTGTCTTGTATATCGGCAACAGAAATACATAATTTGTGAAAATTACAGCTTTCTAGCTATCACGGTTTATGAGATACAGCCTGCTGACAGATAGCGGAGGCTTAGTAACAGGGTCCCATTTTATCTTTTACATACGGAACCCTGAAAAGCTTACGAAGAAAAAGTTCTGCAAGCAAATCTCTGAAGGGTGGTTTCTCATACAGGATGCCCACATCTATACTAATAATATAAAGCTGAAGAGTTTGTTTATTTGAACGCGTTAATCTCAGGAACTACTGGACCGATTTGAAAAATTATTTTAGTGTAAACTAACAATAGTCACTTGCAAAACATTAATTTAATTGCCTGCGATTGTAGGCCTGTGTGTTGTCTTTACGGGACGATTTGATCACTCAGCAACAAAGTTCTATATAAAAAATGATTCTCTCCATATTGTGCTATTAACCTTGTTTTTCAGGCATTATCATAGCATGGAAGTATTCGCGACGTTTGATGTGTTGGATGGCAATGGCAAAAGAGTGGCAGAAGGGCATAAGGCTTCCTTCTGTTTGGAGGACAACACCTGCCTTCCAGGTGTTGAGAGGAAGTACTCCTGTCTTAATTATGGAGATCAAGGTACGCCTATTGCACAGTGTCAATGACCCTTACGCTAAAACCAAAGTACAGTAATCCCCCCTATAACGCGGTAAACTGGTTCCGCGTTATAGAAAAACGAGTTTCTCGTATAACGCGTTATGTATAAATATTTTTATTTTGTAATACAATAAACCCACATGCAAAGGCAGGCGAAGCTAATAATAATTAAGAATAGTTGAAATCTTTATAAATTTCACAGTACAGAAATATGTATGTAATATATCCTAGTGTTATCTGGGGGAAAGCTTGTGTTATACGGGGGATTGTAATCGCGTAGTAAGAAAACGCGTTATAGGCGGGTTGATTGTATATAAAACTCTATTAAAACGAACGTGGTTAAAAAACATGCTTTAACTATGCAATATTGATTATACTCATTGTAAAAAATCCCATCTTATCTTCCCTTCCCATCATTCTTGCCTATCTTTGATATAATTTAACTTTAATTATCTTTTTGTTATGCACACATTAGTAAGTTCTCTACTAACGAAAATCATCGCATTCAATGTTACCGTGATTCTTTACATAATACAGTGAATAAATAATAATTATAAATACCTTCTATTTTAGGCGTTTCAGTAAATTGTTCAGATATCTACCAGTATAACATAGATTGCCAGTGGGTTGACGTAACTGATGTTGTGCCAGGAGACTATACATTCAAGGTATACTTACGACTTATAATAAAAAATCAGAAGTCACAAAAAAATCTATCCTGAACGGAACTGGATGTCGAACTACTCATATCCAAGCATCTTTGTCATTAAAATTTAAATACCTATTTTCAGGTAGCAGTTAACCCTCATGCAAGAATAGCAGAACAGTCGTTTCACAACAATGCAGCTTCCTGCATTCTACGGCTCACTGAGTCATATGCAGCTGTTTATGGATGCAAGTTGCAGCGGCCATAGACAACAACATGTTTGCCATAGATAATTTAAAAAAAAAATCAATAAAATTGCTACATAATTGTTTTCTTTTTATCCTTAAATATTATAAGAAAAGTATTTAACGTCCAGGAACTTGGCAACACACTTTCGAGTTACAACAATTTTAAGGCTTGTTCGGGTTTGTTCTAGGTTTGTTCTACATTTTTCTAAAACGGTTTAGGGCTGAGACTGGAACTTTCAGAGAAAATGACAAAAAAACACTTATTTGAGCTGGCACCACACTTTAATGGTATCGCAATTTTGAAGGTTGTTCTAGCATTGTTCTGTATTGTTTTAAAATATTGCGTTGTAAAAAAAAATATTTCTGAGCTAGCACCATACTTTAAAGTATATTTCACCAAAACTATATTTCATACAATTTAAATTAATTATTTATTATAACTGTCAAATTGTCAAAATTATATAATTAAATAACTGTTACCTAACTTGATCAGCGTCATCTATTAGATAATTGTTACCTAACTTGATTAGTGTCATCTATTAAATAACTGTTACGTAACTTGATCAGTGTTATCTAGTAGATAACTGTTATCTAACTTGATTAGTGTCATCCATTAGATAACTGTTACCTAACTTGATTAGTGTCATCTATTAGATAACTGTTACCTAACTTGATCAGCGTCATCTACTAGATAATTGTTACCTAACTTGGTGTTATTTATTAGATTACTGTTACCTAACTTGATTACCCGGAACAAGCCTTAAAATTGTTGTAACTCGGAAGTGTGGTGCCAAGTTCTTGGGTGTAATTATTAATTGTAGTAACGCTAGATCAATATTATTACCCCTGTGAGGAAAACTGATTTTACCCCAACTTTAAATTTTGTCAAAACAAACAATAGAAGCAGCTTTTTTTCTGCATATTTTTTATTTTACAATTCTAATATCTAAGTCCTTCATTACCTCCTAAAGCTGATTTACCCCTGCGGGGGTAATTACCCCCAGGTTAGGTCCCCAATAGACGGAATAGCTGTTTGTGCTATTGACGTGAAAATGAAGGAATATGATATACGGGAACATTTTCCTCCGTAGTCTAACTAATTTGATTTCGCCCTGTATTTTTATCACGATCTGAATAACAACATCCATTTTTCAAAAACAACGCCGAGCGCGGATGCGTAAACAATGAAAATGGAATCAAAATTCTGTGTATTCTACGTAAAATATCATAACACACAAAATTGTATTTTGCCATTTATCAATTTATTATTATTTATTATTATTATTCCTTATTACCCAACTGCGCGAAAAGTAGCGCAATGTTTTTGAACGTATGTATGTTTGTCCATGTACAGCCCAAACAGCATTTCGACTTGTGAGATTTCTTTTTTATTGAGTTTCGTCTTTATTATGTTAGTGACATAAGTAGTAACCCAAAAACAGTACTTTTTGTTTTCTGTAACTTAATTACTTACCTACTTAATTCATGTGTTTTGTCACACCAAATTATATGGCTTATTCAGTTATGCTATAATTTTGGAACTCTCATACAGATTCATAGTAAGTGGTTAAAGTTTGAAGCCATTTTTGTACGCAATTTTACGTGAACTAACATGCATTATGCAAACACAAATGCTAGATTACTTAGCTTAGCTTAGACTTACAAAAACTAAACCGCTCTCCGGTAAAAATGCAATTTACGAAAAATGCAATTTATGGGTTACGATATTATACATAAGAGGGGTCTGAAATAAAACAAACATAACCTTTTAAATTTTTATTGACATGAAATACTGTCATAAATTTGAGCAACCGCAAAACTTATCTATTTGTACAAAATCATTCACCATTAAAGACGTTAAAATTAAAATATTTACACTCAATTTTCTGCTAAAAAATTCAAGATTATTATGATTACATCTAAAAAATGTATTAGGGTTGAACTAGATAAAACCGGTTTGAACTAGTTCTAGTATATGGAAGTCTTATTAGGAATTCAACCAACGAAAGTGCAGTAAAAACCTAGTAAAAGAGAGGGTAGCCTCAAATTTATTCGTGGCTGTTTAATCCATCACTCCGTTCACCTAACATTCGTTCATCTGAATACGAAATGATATTCTTAGGGTTGCCAACTTATTTAAAAAAAAGTTTATTTAAGTCTGAGAAGAATATTGAACAGTATGAAAAAAAATTAGTGTTTTATTATTTTTTTTTATTGGCCCTAAGTCTACAATTTCTACTGTGAAGTTAGCTTACATTAGTTTGTATATACCTACTACCTACTTTATTTTTGTTAAAAAGTATAATGTAGTGAAAACAGTGTTCAGTATAATTGGCAACCCTAGTACAACTATCTCTTTCTTACACTATACGAGAGAGCGAGATGGGTGACCGAAATCATTTTCGCCAAGGACCAAGTCCCCAAAGTCTAGTAACAAATATGTGTACGTGGTCGGAATATGAAAGGTATTATAGACGCAAAAAGTTTTGTTACGATTTATGTTTTTTGAATAACAATAGAGAGAAAATGAGAAAAGTAAGATGATAGTTCAGTTACATCAATGCTAGACGTAGATTAAATTATATTTCCCGGAAAAAAGTCGAAAAACTACGGACATGATGGACGGTGTACAAAAAATATAAAATTAGAAATGTAGTTGAAAATATACATGAGTTTTCTTAAGCCAAAATATGCCCATGTCCTTTATTTGTGCAAGATAATATCTTTACCAATATATAGCTCGTACAGTTGAGTACCAACGCCTATCAAAATATAACTCTATTTAATAATGATCGGGACTAAACGCCTTAACCAATTTATGTCTTATGTCTCTCTTTATAACTTATACAAAATCAGAGTCTGAAAGAGACAAATAGCAATTGTCATTTCAATGTCAATCTTTATGAAATAGAGTGAGTTGATAAAAAATTTAACATCGTCAGCCATTTTAAGTACATAGGAACGGATTTTACATAAGTTATTTGATACGTAACGTCACCACAAAACAGTATTTTTATATAATTATTAATATAAGTATAAACTAATTCTACACAATCTAGTGAATAATTAATATCACATAGTCTAATCACACAACCCGTACATAACGTTAATTTCTACTCTAATCTATATTAAATAACATCACAAAATGACTACTACATTATTAATTTATTCCAAAACCATCGCGTTATTATTTATTAATAATAACAATAGTGACACCAACATCTCCAAGTTATAATTACTATAGATTTATATAAAAATAAATCGCAATTAATAATGGATTCAAGTTCACAAATTAAGTGTCCGCTTTTATATTAAAGTTAATATTTAGACAAATTCATAAATAACAGTAAACACGTTGGAGTCCAAAAAATAAACGTAAAATATTTCTTTAGCAAAGCAAGTTTTCAAACTTTTGCTCCGAAATAAAGTCTATGAAGTACAAGATTTTATTAACGCTTTATTATCTTTAAATAGCCTAAGTTTCGTACAATAAAGATTATTTAATTTTGTTTGTAATTTCATTGTACCATAATATTAAAAATGTCAAACAACCCTGGTAACTTTGAAAAGGATAACTTTGAAATCGATATTCACATACTGAGAATTACATTAAATTAGAATAGTAAACCTGCCCGCGTCCAATTTTACCTGATGTAAAGTTACCTGATATAAAGTAACTTTACATAAAGTTACCTTACATAAAATTACTTGATATAAAGTTGTCTGATGTAAAGTTACATTACTAAAAGTTACCCGGCATAAATTTACCTGACATGAAGTCACCTGCGCTGACTTTACCGCTGTAATCAGTCCAACTGACCCTAAATTTACCCCTTTTTGAACTTGATAAGCAGTATACTAACAGTAAGGTATATAACTATCCAGGCAGCAGTTGATATGAAACCCGATGACACAGCCGGCACGTTGACCGACCAACCTCGCTGTAGCATTGACCGGAGAGACTCCGTCGACTTTGTGAGAGGTAAAACAAAGCTTATCCATTGGAGTACTAGGTGCATACCTGGTAAATTGAAAGTACTTTTTGTTATTAGGTGAAATGGGGAAATCGGGGACCTAATTGAATGATGTTAGTTTATAGAAGTGTGTGTGAGTGTGTGCGTGGGTGAGTGAATGTATGTGTTTTATAATTATGACATACAATCTGTCGGCTGACACTGTTCTAAAATTAAATAGAGTTACTTTTTGAGACAAACGACAACCTTCTTTAAGTTACGGTTTCATACAGTTAATATAATATTGCTCAATTTAAATACTATAAAACTATGATGTCAGTAATAGTGAAAGTTAACAGAAATTTAAATGTTTTATCTACTTACCCTCTATAGGCCAAATGATGCCACATAGCAGCATCATTGGAAGGAATGAACCCAACGCGAGGTAGGTCGCTGTCCTCTCCGTGTCACATATACAGGATATAACGAAACCTGAGGACAATCGGGTTATTAGATTCATTGCACATTGGAGGGTTGAGAAAACTGTATCAAAATAAGTAAGTGTAAGTGAAACACTTCAATTCAAGTGAATGTAAACAAAGATTAGCGTTCACTTTGGAAATTTAAAACTTAATTTTAAAAGACAAATAAAGGACAATGTATAATTTTGACCCCAGCACCGTTGGCATGCAATTTATAAACATTAATTCTTACTAATTTTATGCTACAATTATCAAATATCAGTATAAAACGGACACTTCAGATTCTCATTAATATTT
>LGAG01000071.1:123649-143112 GCA_001278395.1 Lerema accius
AATAAAGTTATTTTCTGAAGTATTTATTGTTTTATTTAATTTCCACAGGTGAACCACTTATTTTAAATAATAAGCTGCCTAACCAGCTATCTATGTTAGTTATTTATCTCCTTGTCTGTTACAATAAAGCTCCCTTTGCATGTTGATCAATCTCGTCAAAATCAATCAAATATAACCTCAAAATTAAAGAGCTTTTTGTATTATTTACGATTCTCTGAAGTGTCCGTTAATTATGTTGAATTTGAGTCGAATGTATACGTTATTTAGAACATCAAAAATATTTTTTCGTAACTAACGGCCTTGGGGCGAACAATGTATGGGCGAGGAACAATGTCCTTTATCTAATTAATAGCGTATGTGTTTTAAGAGACAAATTTACCTAATTAAAAGTGACATTTACACATTTTTGTAAAGCTTACACTTTTGTGTATCTAACTTTAACAAAAGACCCAAACTGCTTAACTTACGGGATTGAAACCCAGTGGCCGTAAGCAAATTTTCCGCAAACAAATCAGAGCGTGAAAATAGGTAACTTTTTCAGCTATTTTTTGTACATTTATGAAAATTCTATTAATTGTTATACTATAGCTGTGCCATTACAAACATGCAAACTACGTCATCAATCATTTTATCATATCTCTCGTTCACACCTATAGGTATATCGGAACTCTCACTCCCACATTCCAGCGAGAGTTCCGATATACCTATAAGTCTGAACGAGAGATATGACAAAATGATTGATGACGTAGTCTGCACGTTTGTAATGGCCCAGCTATAATCAATAATTTATTAACCATAAAAGTTTTTATCCTTCCCTCTTTCTATACACATTAAAAAATTGTACCCATATTACAATGAAACCAATAATCATAACCCTAAAACGTCCACAACCACTTTACAAAAAATCGGTAAAGCTTACCAAAAGTCATTCCACAAAGCCCAGTGATCACGGTAAGGACAATGACCCAGCCCACGGGTCCTTTGATGGTCAATCCGAAGATCACAAAGCCGATGAGCAGTACAGTGACAGTTTGTACCACCATCACCAACATTTGGACTATTACGTGGGAGAATAGAATCTCTGTACCTGTAAGGAATTGGTTATTGATACTTAAAATCAAAAATTCGTTCATGTAGGTATGTATACCTCGTTTTTTTCGTCGTGATTTAAAAAGTAATCAATCTTACAGTGTCTTTTTTATGTAATTATCGATTTCAAAATAATTTAATAATAACAGACACAAATTAAAAAAAAATTAAACAATAACCAATAATTTAATGTTAAAATAAATTTCTGTTTACTTGTAAATATTTTTTTAAATTAATGAAATAAATAAAAGTTGTGCCAAGAATATTTACTTTTTAAATCACGACAAAAAAACGAGGTATAGGTATCAATGATACACTAATGCACGTCAAATTTTTTATTTTTTTAATCTACCCTGTTTCGTAAAGGTGCTTTAATATGGAAGATACGAAAGGGGAAAGAAAAGCACATCTTTTTAAATTAATAATACTATACAATTATGTCCGATGTCGTAGGGGGGACAGAATGCTAATCAAATTAGCTAATTTGTGTTTAAATTAGTTGATTGTATACTTATACATGTATTGTATGTAGGTTAAACGAGTCGATGTGGTCGCGCAGTGGCGGTCTCCAAATAATAAATTAAAAACAAAAGCTACACATCTTACAGTTATCTGTAAAATTCTCAAATATGTGTGAAGTCTACCAATCCGCAGTAGGCCAGCGTGGTGGACTATGACCTGTACTACTGTGAGAGGAGACCCGAGCCCAGTAGTCAGACATTTATAGAAGTAGATGACTTACCAGTGATACCAGAAACCAAAGATCGCTCCAATATTCCCTCATTCCTTTCAGCTAACATAGCTCCTGAAGTCAACGCCACAGCCAAGAAGAAAATAATCCTGTAAAATATAAATTACAGTAACAAAAATAACACCAAATGTTTTTAATCTAGAAAAATACATAAAATACCCAAGGATTAATTTAACTTCCATCTCATCTCATGTTTTACAGACAAACATGCGTGTGGAACATTCTGGATTGGATTTGATCCGAGGAATATTCCCAGATACGGGATGTGATTTCATTACAGCAATTTTACTTTCAATCCATTGCTTTATATCGAACCTTTTACTTTTCATAGACATTGAAATAAAGAAAAAAAAATAAAAATCAAAAAATTCTCTTTGAATTCTCAAAATCGTGTTTTTATTATTTTTAAAAGGTTACTAAAAGTCGAATTCTTCATGTATGAATATATCCTAGAAAGTTTCGGTTATTGCCCTATTTAGTACAGTCGTGTACATCGGTCAGTGACCGTCTCGAAATCCGAGCCACTACACAAAAGTCTTCACTCTAAAACTTTAAGAACAAACTAGACGCTCTTTGCTTAAAGCTTTTTCCACCCTACAGTACCATCCACTCACATTTTCTTCTTACTCGTATAAGTAATTGTAAGTCCTTTTAGCGCAATAATATCTATGAGAAGAATGTATTGTGTATTGTCTTTAAATAATGATTCGTCTTCCAATTTCGACCAGAGAGCAGATCCAATGATTCTAATATATGTATAATGCTACACACCATAGCCCCATGAATATGGGAATTCTAGTGGATTAGTCATTGGTGTCGTGGGTGCAATAAACTATACTAACTAACAAACCTAGATCAAGAACAGAAACTTAAACTCATCATTCAAATCTCTGCCCGAAAATCGAATCTAGGTTTCTAGGACCCTATGAACGAAAATCCTGCATAGCAACCATTGCACCATACAACCGAATTTACAGTCTAATTAAAACAAACAAAATCTTAAATTAAAAAAACATCCACGTCTAATTACTTAAAACAACAGTAGCAAGTCCATAAACGCACTTACTAAAGCAGAAAAGTGCCCTCCAAACCTCCCTTAACAAAGCACACAGACGTGACAGAAACAACAGAAAAATTTACATCCCAACTACGGATACATTTTACGTCCCAGCAATTAAAACCCCTCCGAGAACCCCGCTCAGAAAAACCCAGTCATTACGTATTCAGTTGTTTATTCCTGGTGCCCAACCCCCACCCATTTTCGGCGTTGTAAAAAGGTAAAAAAAATAATTGGAAAAGTAATGAAAGTTTACACTCACGTAAGAATAACACCGGGTCCCGCAAAATCGGTGAAATTTGGTATCTTTAGCCCGTAAACAGGTTGGTGGAACTGTAAAAAATACGTAATACCTCTGTTAATTCAGCATGTTTTAAGGGTCATTTCCATATGCTTAAACTCTTAATTTTCTTCTCTTTCCCCATCATAGCTTTCATAATATTTAGTGTTACGTAAAAACAGTGATAACTTAGTGATTTAAACGTCGTCTTCCTCTTCAAAAAAGTCATGTGCGTATTACAAACTAATTATCACTTGCCTCGGTGATTAAATATCGTGAAGAAACCTGCACATCTGAAAGTTCTTCATAAAGACCTCAAAACTGTATGAAGACTGCCAATCTGCACTTGGCAAGCGTGGTGGACTATGGCCTGTATGACAAGCTCGTTTGCTATTCTATTCTATGCTATTCTATAGTCAAGAATTCGACTTACGTAAACAGGTATAGACAGCATCCGTTGTGGAAGCTCACACAGATCGCACAAGTGTTGGGTCGCCTTCATGAATGCCAGCTGCAAATCTCTTGACAACATCCATTCGACTTGCTTATCTAGAAAAAAAAAACAGTATAATCTATACAACTATATAAAATTTAAGTGTGTTTTTTTATTGCCTGAAGGGCTGACGAACGAAGCAGACGGGCCACCCGATGGAAAGTAATCACCGTCGCCTATGGACACGTGTTTTGTAATAATTTTTTGTCTGTCTGTCTTTATGTTTGATCCAGCTAATCTCTGAAACGACTGGACCGATTTTGACGGGACTTTCATTGGCGGATAGCAGATGTAGTAAGGAGCAACTTAGGCTACTTGTTTTTATCTTCATTTCGGAATAGGTTTTCCGAAGCGAAGCGCGGGCGGGTCCACACAGCGCGGGACCAAAACAGATAGAATTTTAACAATACTTATATACATATACATATGAATACCACTTATTATTCAAGGGACTTTAAAATTAACATCAATAAGAAAGTATTTCATCTTTCCAACATTACCATGAAATGTATTATTCGCTTTGATATTATAATCCAAGCATCCTCACCGTTAATGTAAGTAACAAATGGGAACATTTTCTCAATTTGAAATTGAAATTTTAAACTTTAGAATCTCCAAGCGCATTATACTTTATATTTATACACAAACAACTCTTTAAGAGGATTTTATTGTAGTACTTATCAAGCGTTTATAAGATGTTAACGTTTATACAATATTTTATACTATAGCCTAGTACACCGGGCAGGCATTGTTCTACCTTATAGGTTGGTTGACCACTCAATTTTCAACATCAGATACTTCCAATCTTAAATATTTGTAAACCTTTAGTAAAATCTTTCCTATGGCGCCAACTTTTCCTATGGCCGCGTTTTAATAACTCTAATAGTTTAGCTGGTCCCTTGAAGTATCTTGAGATCAGCACCATCTGCCAGGTCTAACTGTGGTTCGAAACCATACTTAATACCACTAGTATACCTTACAAAATTTTTAGTTTAATCAGTCCAGCTGTTTAGGAGGAATTCAGTGACAAACACACGTACCTACCCTATCTTTTCTAATTTTTTATATATTAAGATTTATAAAGATGTGTTACAAGTTACGTCCTAAACTACTGAAAAAGTATTCCGAGCGATAATTCGTGCATTCTTATCGTATTTGTAATAATTATTTGCCGTCTCATTCATGGTCTTTGCTCTATACCACGCAAAAAAGAAAAAAACCAATCCCAATAGGGGTCATTTTCGTGTCTTCAAGGTAATGGAGCTTATGACATATCTGCTTTTTAATATAATACTGACACATACCTACATAATTCTGAAATATATTGCTAAAAACATACAACCACGTTACCCATTTATTTATGACTCAGTTAACAAATAAACAAACTCGCAATTTATAGTTAAATACCAATAAGAGCTCGCGATATGTCGTCGAGAGGTGCTCAGTGCTGAGGATCGAACGTAACCGCACGGAATTGGATACATTATTACGTGTACGTTGAGAATACCTTACGCTATCGATAGCGTATCGAGTAGTGACACACTCTTGCTGTTGAGTGAATGGAATGAACGAATTATGAATCAAAATAAGAACAAAAAACCTACAAAGACAAGAAAGCATCTAGTAACTTGGTGGAAATGGCTACTATTCCCGAACACCGCGGCGAGTTCGATTCACAACGAGATGGAAAGAATTATTAATTTTACTATGTTCTTAGTCTGGATGTATTTTCTTCGTCTATAACTATTAATTGTCGATGCAAACTAAGATATAGGAACGAGAGACAAGACTAGACGAGATGAGAGAGAGATTTGACGTAGTGTAGGACTATGACCCTGAAGTGTTACTTGTTAATTTTTAAAAGAATCCAGGATTTTTATTCTTAATCAGAAGAAATTAATGTTATTATGATAGCATTTTAGAAATAGTGGACAAAGAAGCAAAAGGACATTGACGTTTGTAAAATCAAGGTATCTCCGATTTATTGTCAGACTGCATTCGGTCCTAGCTGCTCGTAGCAGATTTAATTAAGTTCCATTCATTCACTGCTTTCAGCGATAGTGTAGCACCAGCAGATACGCCGTTGAACAAATATTTTTACGTTTAAAGGTATTTGATATGTTTTGTACGATGTGTTTGACAGTGTTGAAGCGTATCATAATATTATGTTATATAATATAATAATACTAGAGAACCGGGCAGGCTTTGCTCTGCAATTTATTACCCAACTACGCCACAAGGAGGCTTATGTTCTTTTAGCGAGCATAAGTATGGTCTAGGATCACAATTGGGTCCAGTAGTTAATGCTATTACAAAGATACATTTAGGAACCAGCCAATTTTTTCCAATATCATCACATTTAAGTACTAAACTTACATGAAAATTTATTAAACTAAGTTTGATACAATAAGCTTGATACATGGCAGAATATCTACCGAATCTTCTAGTAAATTCTAGTTCATAACAAAAACTTCTACGATGAACCTACTTAGAAATACTTTATTATTAACTTTATATATACCACACCATAACTTGTTTTATATTGAATTGTAACAAATATGTTTCTTTTTCTTCCGATATTTATTACCCGGATAATGTGTAAGTCGACGCGGGTCGTCGTGATGCTATGTTTACACGACGTCGTCATTATTACCATCATATATAATGTTGTGTAAACATCTACGTATTTTAACGGATGGGACACATTAAACCTTATCTTTGCTACTAAGTGACACTCCTGTATAATGTTATGTGTATATATGTGTGTATTTTAGCTTTGTTTTCAGTTTCAGCTAGCTTTGATACTGTTAACTAAGGTTTTGTAATTCAGAAGGTTTCAAATCTGCTTTATACGGTTACAATTTTGAGAAACAATTTCTTCTAAACAAACGATATTTGTATGAAAGAAAAAAGTTACACATTTTTGGAAACATTTACAGTACCTACACATTTAAATTGGTGTACAATTTTCTACATCACTAATAAGACTCCACGTACCTAGTAGGTACGTAGGTACCAATTAAACATAGGTTTAAATAGCGAATAATAAAAAAAATATACGTTATACGACAGTGAATTACCACTTCTACACAAGCCTACTACATAACATTCTCTCGCGAAAATATAACATGAAAATTCTACTCACTCTAATAGCACACGTATAATATTTTCACTTTACGCTCCGTTTATTGTTCGATAATAATACTGTGTAAGGAACAAAGAAAAATTTTATTCCAAATTTTCATATACCATTCACTCTGTAGCTCTCTGTTTTATTAGAAAATATATCCTGGCAAAGGCATCGTCCGATCTGCAGCCAACGATCTCAAGTTGTTCAGTAAAACGATATCCTGTTCATCAGTAAACATTGGATGTTGGAGTCCAGTGACCTTTGCTCCCAAAATATTTGACATGTCCTCGTGTATAAATAAATTATAACTCCGCATGTAAATAAAAAAGCTTTAATAGTCTGTACATTATAGGTCCGTACGTTATAGGTCCGCAAATAATTCAAATTTCATCTATGAATTAATCAGTTAAAGAATAATTATGTGTGATATGTCATGCAATTCTATTACTCCATCAAATAAAGATTATCATTGAAATGTCAGTTTCTAGAATGTGCGTCTCTTTTAATCTCTGATTATTTAAGTTTTAACACCAGTTATGATTATGTGTGTGTGTGTGTGTGTGTGTATGTTAGAGAGACAATAATAAATGGAATAGGCTTTGATTTTGGAATTAATATTTGGGCTACATAATTCAACACATTTATCAAAGGAAACTGAATTTTCTTCAGCGATCTCTATTTTCTCTGTAACTGTTGAAATAAATTGGAATAGCTTTAGTTTCAATTCGTAGCAAATTCTTGGTATAACTTGTGCATTATTGTTTTCTTAGCTAAGAACAATAGAAAATTTAAAGTGAAGATTCATGGAAGTTAGTAAATTGTTCTTGGAAATTTATTGAATATTAATCCTGCGGTAAATTTATATAACAGTTTCTTGAACTGAAGACAGAAGTGAAACTAAAATGGCGACCTAAGTTACACAGACCTATACAAATAACAATTGTTTTCCAAAATAAAATATTTAGCGTAAAAAGTCTTTCTTTTTTTATAATAATGTTAACCGAGAGTACAATAAACTCTTACTTTTTTATTTTGTACATAAATTTTAGTATTAAGTGCTAATCATTATTAGAAAATTAGAAACATATCGACATAGGAAAACGTTATTGTTGTGAGTGAAAAAAAAACAATTTTTCAACAGGGCCCAAAAACTGTTTAAAAATATTAAAAAAACATAACTTGAAAACTACAAAGTACACAAAAAATATAATTACTACAAAAGCCAGCGACCTCTTTTGGAAAGACCTAAGTTCATTATCATAATCTGTTGTAAAGATTGACAAAACAGAATCAGTTGGCTTCAAAAATAGGAAGCTTTACCACAAATAAGGCTAATTTAAAATCAATTAAGTAACAGCCAGAAATAAACGCCAAAACCTAAAGCCCCACCCACACTGATTGGTGAATGTATAAATTTCATTTGTATGCTAATTCCGCGCGAAAAATCTTCACGAGTTTCGTTCGGATATTGAAAATCTTTAATTAGAATAGAAAATACGGTGTGAAGAACGAGTCTGAATGGAAAGTTACGAGTATTTTGTTCGTTCTTTTTTGCCAATCGAAATAATAACAGAACGAGAATGACAATAGTAAGTTAATGAAAAGGATTTTAAAACTATAAAACAGTTTTCTATCTACATAACTAAACATACGTTGTAGATATGGGTTATCTGTGTATTCATTCACTTCTTTTTACCGCCTACCTAAGCGCCTTGAACCTCATTTCTTTTCCGGCCAGTACGAAGAATCTGATTTTGTGTGAACCAATATGAAGCCAGTAATTACCAAGGCTTAATCACGCAGTAACAGCTGGGTTCGATCGCTCACCAATAACCTTAGCTAAGCTTATCATGTGTTAGGTTTCACCCTAAATCATGCCGCGTGGATTCCAGCCACGAACGGTATAAAAACTTGCTGAAGTTTGCGATTTCTCTAACGTTTTGTAACCGATTCGGTAATGTCTGGTCTAATATTTCTAGTCTATTTTGTAGGAACTTTCATAATAATATTTTTATGGTTATCATTCTATTTGTATATTATGCCTTCATTCAGTTTTAATAGTTGATATTGTCGTGGTTATATTCTAAAGAATGATTCAGTCACAATCACCGCCATCTGTTATCGATTAACTGAAAGTCAACGCACCTAGTTCTGGGAAAATAAAACAGATGTCGCTACATGTATGGAAAACTTACCAGTATCATCCATGTGCACTTTCATCTCTGAGTTTATGAGCGTGATGTTATCAGCATTTCTCGGATCTTTCACTCTTGCTTGTAGGCTCTCCGAGTAATTTGCGGGAAAGACAATGACGACACGAGCTTTGCCGCGTGCTGCCTCTCTCATCGCGAGCTCCGTGCTTTGATAAGGTATCTGCGGATGAAAGAAGGGGTTAATATAAGTACATCAAATTAATTCACAGAACGCCCGTATAATTCATATGATGGGAATCTAATCACCGACGCTCGTGAACATTAGTAATTAGTGGTATAAGTAACTCTAATACTAAAAATATACTATGGAATAAAATAAAGTCATAACCAACAAAAAAAAATATAATTTCATTTGCAGCCAAAGAAAAAGAAAATCAGACACATTAAGAATAAGTAAACTAAAATGTTTATAAAGACATCACGAACTTGGGATTTAATAAACCCATTATTTTCTAGTTAAAACACTGTCAAAATACTTACAAACTTGTAAATAATGAGACAACTTGTAAGAATTTCGACTAAGCTCTGAACTTTGTTTTAATTTGCAATGAATAACTCATATTCATAACTCCGAAGTACATGAATACTTAAAAGAAAAGTTATTGTAATAAATCTTTAAGCCGTAATCTTTACTTTTATACCTGTGTTTGACATTAACCAAAATGAATATATTATAATAATACGTCAAGACAAACTTTCTATTAAAACAAAAATATATTACACTCAAAATATTAATAGTAGGTAAATAGTGTGATAGGTGACACGCGTTGAAGTAAGAAAATGAAATTTGCTTTTGTAATATGAAGCGAAATAAGTTTAAAAAAAATATTACTATCCTTATCTAAAGCCTTAAAACAGACGAAATAGTAAACAACACATCTGATAGTAATACCCACTACTTTCTGTAGATACGAAAAATACTAGAAGAATTCCCGATGCAACATCATGAAACGTAATCTCACAGAGTATCAAGAATATCTCAAAACGACATTCATTCTACTATTTTCGACAACACAGCAAAAATAATATATGGTATAGGTTAAAATGATTGTATTGCAGTAGGCAGCATAATTTTACTCTATTATAGAGAAGACCTACAACTTACGCTATTAATGTAAAGGAACCCTAAACCTGAAATTATACCAGTACGGTAATTTAGGAGTTAGGAGGGAACAGATGAAACACACATACAAACATACATACATACCGGTCAAAATCCCCCTTTCTGGCTTCGCCGTAGTCGGGTAATTAAACCCTAATTGTTAATTAATGTTATCATTGCTTAACTTATCCGAGACTATGTCAGAACCACCTATATTAAGGAGCCCGTAAAGAGTTTGGTACTTAAAAAAAAGAGTGACTTACCAAATTACTCTGCCGTTTCGAGAGGAAGTCGAGGTACATACAACTGAACCTGGTCATATTATACTCCCCAGTCTCAGGGTCTATTGGACACACATCTTTGGAGTAGCTACAGGGTATTTCTGTATTGTTAGGACCCAGCTCATAGTTGACCACCGCTATGGGAAGACCTACAGGATAATGTCCTATAGCAAGGCAGAACAGGATGATTTGTGACACTGGCAGACCGATGATGAAAGCTAGTAGGCTGGAAGAAAACAGAAATGTTAAATAAGCCACTTATTCTTATATCTCTTAAACATTCTTAAACTCTTTAACATTATTAAAAAACAACAAAATCTGTGTTCAAAGGAGATACATGTAGTTTAAATCTGTAATTTCACCCATAATTTTTATGTTGAGTAAAGTATTAACTACTACTAGGTCATCAGTAACTACCCCAATAGACCTCCGGTTAGCTTAACTACTGCCATTCAATAATAATTAGGAACCGATCAATTTCATGTCCTCCAAATCACTACACAAAAGATATAAAATCAGAGAACAATAATATTACTCTTAGGATACGCCAATAACTTTCATATTAACTCCAAGTGAAAAAACACGGAAATGGATGTCTCTACTCCAAGGATTATTGCCAAACAATATTTATGACGTCATTTCCTCCCATTTAGCTATAAAACATTATGGAATCTATAAAAGCGTGGTCGATTAATCAAATTACTCGAATGTAATAAAAGGGCTTCATTGATGTAGTCACTTTAGTTAGAACATAAATCAGTTGTACTTATAAATTTTATGAACTAATGTTTAGGGAAGATTCGAGCAACTAATGGAGGTTCGATTCCCGATTGAGGTCAAAATATTTTTGATCTAGATATTTGTTGACATAATTTAAACCTATGAGCGTAATCAAACATTTATTTGTCGTTTAATATTTACTCTAGTTGGCAATCGAACATAGGACCCCCTTACTTCACAGACAGGGCTATTAGCAACTGCTGGACATATAAAAAACTACCCCACTAACACCAATTTTTATTACCTTTCCATTTATCGTAACAATTTTGAGACTTATCCCATTAAATATAAGTCATAATAAGCTTAGTTCCTTACCCGAAATTCCTGAACAAGCTCCAGAAATTCTTCCAAATCAAAGCCTTCATATGATGCCACTTCATCGGCTTGATCCTCTCCAAACAGCCTTCTGGGGGCTCGTCTTCAGGGGGCAGAGCATCCGCTGACGCCAACTCCGGGGCCACTATCCCTCGTCCCTTACTGCTCATGGACACATTGTCACCAAATTCACCAGAAATCTCGCCTATTTCTGAATCTTCTATGTCGAGTTTTGGGTCCTGGTGATAGAAATGTTTAATTATTGTTTCCTCCTCTTCAAATATTTACTTTTTATCTACTATTTTTCGCTATTTTTCTAACTCTTCTCCTTTATCTTTCTCTCTAACAATAACGATACATACATATCTAACTATATCGCCGTTATCATATCTCATTTGAGGAACGCTTACGAGAAATTATTGACTTAGGACATTATTAAAATAAAAGGATCATGTCAACTTACAGGTAAAGAAGGAAGTTCCACTTTATCCACCACACCAATAAGGATGCTGGATCTTCTCCGCTTCCCCATGTTCTGGAGAACTGAGAGCTTCAGAAAGACATCTTCTAGACTGTCTGCTGCATACCGTCGTATCAGCTCGCTTGGTGACTCTTCCGCCAGGAATCTTCCTCCTCTCATCAGACCAATCTAAAAAAATACCACGTGTTTATATACATAAGTGAGTATTTTAGATCCTTAGTGATGGACAAAGTTAAGCAACTGCCAACGCAGTCGAAAAGTGGATGGGTGACCGATAGTGGCAAAAATTCTTAAGCATTTCCGTGGTTTGGAAGGCATGTTAAGCCATTGGTGCCGCTTTTTATTTTTCGTTTAGCAAAATTAAAGAGAGGTTCTTCAGACTCTATCACCGGATATTGAACCAAGGACCATTTACTTTGCGGACAACATGACAAAACTGAGTCGTTAGAATAAACAGAGTAAAGTTAGGTATTTAGTACTTACAATATTAGCCTGTTTTGTTTCGTCGATGTAATGTGTGGTAATAATAACGGTAGTTCTACCACCGCTGCAGATTTCGACAAGATGATCCCAGATGCTGGAACAAACCATACAACATTAGCTTGACCTATGTCAAGGACAAGTTACTGATCTAATCTGTAGTTGTAATTAGTGTATTCTTAACTTTGAGCAGAGAAAATAACTTCTTGGTACTTGGCAGCAAAATAACGGCCAAGTGTCAAGAAAGTATGTAGAGATTGAAAGCAATACGAACTAGTAATAATTAATAGAAAAAGAAATAAAGTAACAAAAACGTTGTAGTAAACGGTTATTGAAACAAAAATACTAAAAACTAGCTCGAGACTCCACGGCTTAAAATTGAGACGGAAATTTTAAAAAAAATTATAAACTAGGTACGTCACTTTTACAATAAAGAGTAATACAATGATAAACTTATAGGTATGTTGAAATCCGTCAAGTATTTTAGGCTGCAGAGCATACCAAAAAAATTAACATACTCGTACATACATACACACAAAAACCCTTCCTACCTAGTTGGATAAATAGGGTTTAAGTTCCAAGGCAGAATACAATGTTACCTTTGCCTCAAAACAGGGTCTACCCCAACAGTGGGCTCGTCAAGAATGAGCAATTCTGGGTCATGGAGTAGAGCTGCAGCGAGAGACACCCTTCGTTGCTGTCCACCTGACAGGTTCTTCACTTGGCTGAAACAATATTATGATCAAAATAATAATAAATAAATAAAAATAAAAAAAAACACTAACACAGTCATACACCCGCAGTAGGATTCCCTGTGTCGCGGGTGGCATGGACAACACAAATAACACATCACTAACACCCATGACCCGAGAACAAACATTTATCTGTCACATAAATATCTGCCGCGGCCGGGACTCGAACCCGGAACCCCTCACTTCGTAGGCAGGGTCACTACCAACTAGGCTAGGCAATAGCAAAAGTTGTCCGATATGATCAGAATTAACTAAAAATACATGAAAATTTAAGGTAAGGTAGGAGTTCTGATTTGGAAAACTAAAGAACCAACTAAAATTAAGATATAAATTATGCGACAGAAAAACATCTGCTTCTAGTACCTATATAAAAAAACGATAATATTTCAGAACGTTTGTAACACCAGTTTATAGAATGAAATGTGTAAAACATTTCTTTGTAAGTAAAAATATTAATATTTCCACTTTTATTCTTGAACGGGCCAATTTCATAGAAATATATTGGCCCTTTGTATGGCACGTAGCAAATGCTTTTAAGCTAAATGCTTAGGAGCTTTATTCAAATATTTTCCGTAAACTAATATTTGTACCTAATTCATAAATAAACATTGAAAGTAACTTAGGCTTTATGTAAATACCTCGGCATTATGTTGTTATTAGCTAAAATATTGTAATTCATATAATTTGTGTTAAGGAAAAGTGCCCTTTTTGCTCTTTAGAAATTATGAAATGATTACGTTTTCAAATACCAACCCGTGGGGAAAACAATTTTTTTTTTTAAGGCTTTCAAAATTTTCTACTATTGTTAAAAGTTAGAAGTGTCAATACATTTTATGTATAACTTTAAGTCTATCTACATAAAACCCATGCTCTAAAATAGGCCAAGGACTTGAAAGAAAATTTTCTTGATACAATTTTGACAACTTTACAAAAAAGATGTCATAGTCGCGTAAAATATGGTCTTAAGCCATACTCGGAAAACGTTTATTCTCAATCTAAACTACATCACATTTTTTTTAATCTTTACATTTACATTCAATTTAAGAAGAGTTTTATGACAAACTTACGTAAGGTAAGGTGGGGTAAGACTAACACACGGGGCAAGACTAACACTGCCTATTATCTCGATACGTATAGCTTAAAAACGAAATTCTTCCAGTCTGTAAGATAGAACAAACGTAAATGTTCTCGGCTAAAACACACACATGTCGTTTCTTCAAGTGCATATCGAGATAATAGACAGTGTAAGTCTTTCCCCGTGTGTTAGTCTTATCCCACCTTACCTTATATCTAAACCTACCGGGTAGGGTTTGGAAGCTGTAGTAGAGTAATCAGGAAGTCAATCTTCTCGTCAACTTCTCTCGTAGTCATGCCAGATATCCATCCAAAGTAGATCATTGTCTCCCTAATAGAGAACTCTCCGAAAAGAGCTATTTCCTGAAACAAGTGAAAAGAAGTTTTTAAGATCCATCTCATGACTAATATCCGTGGTCAAAATTCGACCATGACTCAAAAAAAAAAAAATTCAAAAATTATTTATTTCAAATGTACCCTCAAAGTTAATTCTTTACGTATACATAATCTATGTATAATTATCTATTCTAATAATATACAGCTGAAGATTTTGTTTGTTTGTTTGAACGCGCCAATCTTAGGAACTACTGGACCGATTTGAAAAATTATTTCAGTGTAAGATAGTCCATTTATCGAGAAAGGCTATAGGCTGTATAACATCACGCTAAGACGAATAAGAGAGGAGCAGCAATTAAATTGCGAAAACGGGAAAATTACGAGAGTGAAAAATAAAACTAACTAGTTTGAGAAACGCTTGCCCTAGAACAATTGCTCTGCTCTTGGTAACGTCTAAAAGACTCGGTCTAGTAAATCCATTCTTACATAATGTTAGTACAAATGTAACACCTTTATATCTTTGCCTTCATTGTTTAGAATTACTGTTCTAATTCTGGGCTCTTAATGTGAAGTTCAGGCAATAACCCATCCTGATTAAGGTTTTCAAGACGCTTAACGTGACGAAAAGAAAAAAAACTATAGCCCTTATAAAAAAACGGTTGATTAATTAATTAAAATATGCCCAGCAGTATTCCCGTTCAATTATAATGTGGATGTCTTCAAGTCAACTAAGTTAGTGCACACTGCATCTTAGGCAATATCGCTACTTACTATTGTCAAACTTTTTATTTAATGTAAAACAAGTAAGATTAGTAAACGTTAGTCGTGAAGTCAAAAGGAATACTGCTCAATAAAACTAAAAAATAAAATAAACGTTTACTTCTGCAAATGTTTTATTTAGACAGAAGTGTTATTACAACCGCAAATAAATCGGTTGAAAAACACAATTCCCTGCATTATGAGTGATCATAATCTTACTAGCAATCGCCGGTGGCTCTGCCCCCGTAATTTTGCCATTTTCGCAATATTTTTTATTGCTCCTCTCCTATTCATCTTGGCGTGATTAATATCTATATAATTATAGCCTATAGCCTGCCTCGATAAATGGACTTTCTTAAACTAAAAGAATTTTTCAAATTGGTCCAGTAGTTTCTGAGATTAGCGCGTTCAAACAAACAAACTCTTCAGCTTTATATTATTAGTATAGAAGTAGAGATAATAACATGGTATTGTTTAAGTACCATAAGTAATTCTTGAAGATATAGTTCAACAACAATTTTCTTCATTCTATAGAAGTCACTTGTTAGATTTATCTCTATGCATGTGCATTGTGCAGTTATTATCGCTTTATTATGCATCCAAACTTCTGCTCTTTGTATAACATTGTTTGGCAACGTCTTTTACTTAAGCAACGAGGAAGATCTTTGATTTGCTCATTTTGAAGTAACAAGAAAATTAGGTAATAGTTTTCTTTAACTACGATGATACGGTTAGGCAGTAAGTTACTATAATGCTCTTTAATTAATGCTTTATTAATTTTTGCCATATGTTAAATATTGCTCAATATCCATTCTGTCATTAATGAAATGTAAGATGTGTCTTGAATTATTAAGAAAAATAAAGCAGGGCCACCATACGCGTTTACAATCATGTCATACTAGCAACACCAGAGAACTTCCCAATACAACATCAGCCCTGTACAAAATCGTATTTTTGCACCTTTCTGAAGAGCTTCAATTCATTCCAAGAATACCTCAAAAGGATTATCACACAATTGGCATACACGTGACAAAGATTATAATTGTACTATGAAACCTCTCCACCTGACCATTTTGCTGAGGATGACAAATCAAAGTCTTCTACAACCTGTTAAAAAATTCTCACCTGTGGCATGTAACCGATTCTAGGTCCAGGAACTCCACTACCAGGTCCACCTGGTCTTCCTCCAAGGACCCAGATCTCCCCAGAGTTCAGTCTACGTCGTCCCACTATGCAGGATAGGAGAGTCGTTTTTCCACAGCCAGATGCTCCAAGAAGACCGTATCTGGAAATTTATAGAGATTTGGTTATTAATAATGGGATGTACCAGCCTTTAACTTTGGCGGCAGTGGTAAAAAACTGACTAAGTGTACGCCGTGCTTATGAGTAGCTCGACTGCTTCATTTTCGTTGATTTTCCAAAAGAAAAGTAGTCCATTGGTAAAGAGATATTCACACTTCCCCATTACGATACCCTCTCGATCGTACTTCAATGAAAAACATATCAATTGTGGTGTTTCCGAGTCTTCAAAAGTCTACTTATTTTTGTATAATATCATTGGTAGTTTAATATAATAAAATTAAAGTAGTAGCTATTCAAATTTTACTTACATAGTGCCCTTAGGAACCGTCATATTCAACCCATCGAGAATAATATTAGGGTTCTTCGCGGATCCATATTTCTTGTGAGCACGCCTGACGCAAACTGCTTGCTGTTTTCTAGAAGACACTGTGGACTTCTGTGTCTTCATCTGCTTCATTCTTCTGGCTGCCAATTCCTCCTGGATAGGGTTCGATCTGCTAGGTTCCTCATCATCTCGAACATCCTCCATGGATATGGTGGCACCTTCATTGTCGTAGGCAGGCATTTTCTGAAGCAATTTCAGACATAATTTAAATTTCTTGTTACAATGTAAGGATTATACGTTCGTGGGTGGATATGATTTATTTACTGTATCTTGTCAGTTTGATAGCTATCTCAAGATGTGTCATAATTATGTCAGTTTTTTTAGTGATTGAAGAAAGTTGGTATTAGTCGAAGAATAAGAACTCCTTAATCGAATTGATTTGGATAATTATAATGATATACACGACGTAAAAATCGGTTAAATATAACATAGCAACACATATCATACAAAAAATAATGTATAAAAAACACTTATTATTAATATCAAGTAAATACGTATTATATCACATAAATGCTAAATACATTGTGCATCAAAAAGTTTTCGTAGATTATGTCTCTCTATTCATAAAAACGCATGAAATTACATCGTACTAAGAAGAAAAATCATATTTATCTTTCGTCATTGCGAAATGACATACATGTTATCTATTGCGCCATCTATCTAAATGTATAACCTAATCTAACCTAAAAGTATACCATACAAAACGCATTTAATAACATTTTCAGAATAATCATGTATTTTTTAATACATAGAGTGTAACGTGTAACGTGTACATAAAGTGTAACGTAGCAAATATTTCATGAAACAAAGGCAGTCCGCAAGAATTTATTCCGCAGGTAAATGTTAAAGCTGAAATAGTCGGAGAAAATACTAAAGCTCAGATTTTGAACAACCAACGCATTTCCTATTCATAGCGAGTGGTCTGCAAATGATAATATGGGAGAAGATATCCTTCGTGTTCTATAACAAGATGGTGCTTACTGTGAAATCTCAGAATATTTTCTTTGAAAGAATTTTTCGTTTAGGCAAATGTGCGGACGTTACATTTGAAAGAATACCGACTTATGGTATAATGCATCGTTTTGTGGTTTGCATTTTTGCTCCTATTTACCACAATTATGTTTTTTTTAGTGTATGTATGTATGTTTTATTATTCAGCATGCTCTGCAGCCCAAAAGGCTTGACAGATTTCATCATATGAGGTGTCATTTCATATAAGGATTCATCTCCACTTCGACAACCCATATAGCACAGTAGTTACAATGCCAGACTGCTATTTTAAAGGTCCGGGGTTCGATTCCGGATACGATTGAACACTAAGTTTTAATTTATGTTTCCAATTTAAGTTTGTATTCGTTATACACCTATAGTCTATAGCAAATACAACACAGATAATTTAAGTGTGGGTCTATGAGTACATACCATGGACAAGGCAAGCAAAATACATATTCACAATCAAATATCTGAGCTATAAGGGCTTTAATAAAAAATAAAACAAGTTCCATGGTATTCGACTCTTCAATCAACAGAATTTAAATGCAAAACAATAACTAGATTTAACTACATTCAAACATATCACATTAATTTGTTACGTCAATAATACGCATAATGTACTAATTGAATATACATACGAAAATCTATATCAAATAACATTGAAACCGGTTAATCTTGAAACCAAATCACGTCCACATTGTGCCAAATATCGATCACATTATACATATTTGCCAAACACGAACGGGATTTATACGCAAAGTGTTCCGTAACATGTGGAAAATTTATCCCAAAAATGTTCAACATTTGGCTAGCCTGGGACTAAAGTGGTCTATGATACAAAATAAAGTTATCAAACGAAACGCGTTTAAAGTCACAATGTTTAAATAACCAATCAAATTCTAAAATGGTATTTTAATGATAACCTTACTTTGCTGACCAATGACACTTGAGACCAATTTTGCTTGAATTAATTTATTGTTTTTAAGTCCAAATATTGTTTTTAAGTTCAAAAATGCTCATAGCCAAAATTGTTACATAGATCACTTAAGTTTTAGACTAGCTATTTATCCTTTCCTATCCTACTTCCTTCCTACTAATATTATATGTGAAAAATTAAAAATATATTTGGATGTTTGGGTCTCTTTCACTCTAACCGTTGTATTCATTAACATGCAATTTGGCACACAAATAAATCACAACCAAGAATAGAACCTAGGATAGCTTTTATCCCGATTGTAAGTTCCTCTGGGATAGTGTAAACATTTACATTTTTAAATTATTAAAAACTGAACGGTTATGAATTAAACTTGTCACTTAAAGCATGTAGTGTTCAGTAACAATGCTAAAATAAGTGCCCTTGGAATAACGACCTTTTATGCAACTACTTTTTCGAAGGCATCGTCTAGTTTT
>LGAG01000072.1:6563-26283 GCA_001278395.1 Lerema accius
GCCGACCTTCACAAAGGTTGACACTTGAGGCACAATCTTTCCAGCAAAAGACATAATTCCTATACACTTTTTGACCTTACATTACATGAAGCTTGAGCCGAACCTCACGACAATTATACCCTTATTTATACCTTAAACATCAAAGACTTTCAAACGTCTATTAAATGGGTCGGAAAGGTCGCCTCAACTCTATAAATGGACCGGATCGTTCACACGTCGCTTTTGTGACCGTCATACACGTCAATAACGTCCCTACTTAGAAATCAACCCTTAGATATTGCCAAAGTGATTTAAGCTTTTGAATAATGCTATCAATATTTTCATTGAGGTTACTATGCTCATCATGTTGAACAAATCTTGCTTTTATAACATTTTAATGTCTCTTAGGGCGCGCGCAAACGTCTGGAATTCGCATCAGGAATCAGATTCCGAATTCAGATTCTGAATTCTATGAGCCTGGTGCAAACGTCCGGAATTTGTCAGATTCTGAATTTACACTGACTGTAGGGGAGAGCGGGGTAGAAAAAACCAGAGGTAAGTTGTGCCGACGTCAACATTTCCATAATAGAAAAAGACTTACTCCTGAAGTCCTGACTCTTTCAATTCCACTCTCCCAACTGTCAATTTCAAAATCTAAAAAATTCTGGACACTCGCGCCCGCGTTTATAGTTTAGTAGATCTTATAAATTACTGCCTATTAGTTTATCGTGGCGTATTACGAATGTAAACGCTTCAGGGGCCCTTACAAAAATAAAAAAAAGATCATTCAAATCCGTTCATCTTCCCAGTGGAACGCACGTATTACCTACTTCATTAATTTAAGAATGGAACTACAAGATGTAACTTCAAGTATTACGTAATAAAAGGGGGCAGGGCAGGTCTTGTAAAATTTTACGATATCTTACATAGGGGGGAGGGGGGATCGAATAACACGTTACGTAATATTGAATTTTTTTATCACTAAAAAGCTAAGGAATATAATAGCACTGGCGTGTAGCTGATGAAATGCGTAACTTAGGTTACTTTTTTTACTTTCGTCTCGGCACAAGTTTCCCGAAGCAAAGCGAGGGCGGGTCCGCTAGTGTAATAAGCAGTAGCGAAATTCATATTTGCTAACCTCGTAGCGGTCGCCTCCAGGACGTAATACGTATGGGCGACAGTCGACACGTATGTTTGTTGTCGGGTCTTCGTGTTTATTATGTCCACGACACTCCGCCCCCGACGCAAACATCCTCTGTTACATCGATACTGATAATATGAAGCATAATTATGTACTACTACACGATACCCGCGGCTTCGCCCGTGGAAGTGTAGGTATTCATTCCAAAGGAACCTATAAACGGGATAAAATCTATCCTATGTCCTATTCCTGGATGCAAACTATATGTGTGACAAGTTTCAGCTTAATCCGTTTAACAGTTAGAGAGTGAAGGAGGGACAAACATCCAAATATCCAAACATCTTTACAAACTTTCACATTTATAATAATAGTAGGAAGTAGGAAGTAGGATTACAAAAGTGCGAACTACGTCATAAAACAATACGTCAAAAGAATGGACAACTCGTAGCAACTCGTTATCGATACGATACGATCGCAAACCCATAACTGACCCACAGCTGGGCTCGGGTCTCTGACAGTGTAAGAGGTACAGGCCATAATCAGCCACGCTGGCCTAGTGCAGATTGGCAGACTTCACACACCTTTGAGAACTTTATGGGAAACTTTCAGGCGTGCAGATTTCCTCACGATGTTTTCCTTCACCGTAGCAAGTGATGATGTATTTTTCAACTCATCTTTACTATAGGATAGTCCCTCGTAGCAAAAAATCAAATAAATTGAAACGCAATACAGTTGCAAATACTAGTCGGTAACGAATTACAGACGAGACGTAAAAATAAAACATTGAAATCAAACATTGGATAGAACACTTTCGTTTTGTGCAGTGGAAACTATAAAAATTTTATAATATTAAATCACTTATTTTCTTCAAAGGAAATACCTTTATCACTCTTTGTATACCAAATTAATAAACTTTGCATGCAATATTGCTAAATTGCTTTAAAGTAACGACGATGCTTTTAACATCGCGCTACTAGGAGTCCATAAAAATAAACTAGGTACCTACGTATTCGTTTTGAGTGGATACTAACTTTGTTAAGGTATGGGAATAACCTTTTACGAAGCGATGTGAGGACCGGGAAAATTAATCGTTTATGTTTACGTCAAAAATGTTTATAGTATGTTGTACTAGAAGACTGCACGAACATTGTTCTGTTACATGACAATGCCACATATTTGTCTCTTTTTGTCTTGTGGTCATAAACCGACAGCAGTGATAGCCTAGTGGTTTGAACGTTGGTCTCTCGAATGGGAGTTTCTGGGTTCAGATACCACGGCACGCATCTCTAATTAAAAAAAAAATATGTGCGTATTAGAAACCTGCACACCTGAGAGTTCTCCATAAAGTTGTCAAAGGTGTGTGAAGTCTGCCAATCCGCACTAGGCCAGCGTGGTGGACTATGGCCTGTACTACACTGTAAGAGGAGACCCGAGCCTAGCAGTGGGACAGTTATGTGTTATTATGAGTGAGTGCAACTGTGATCCTAAAGTTTACTCAGTTCCTCTTTAATACAAAACAAAATATTAATTACTCAGTTCATCCATTTAGAAACAGTTCAATGACAAACATCGCTACAATTTTATTTAATAAGATATTACAAAAGTTAATATTTTGATTCCACCACCATTTCCCGGAAATTAATAACGTCCCATTAATCATTTTGTGTACGGAAGGATCAATACAAAGTTCCGTCCCATTAAATTGATTGGGTCGATAAATAACGCATCGATATGTAATTATAATCGAGCGTAAAAACTCCTTGCGCGTTCAAGTGAAGCGACGACTTATTTATTATGCCCATATCAAAGTCGCGAACAAAAGATACTGACGTAGTAATACCAACTAAAAGACCCGAAAAAGACTTTGTTATTATTTTTAACCCCCCGATATTATTTTTAGTTCAGTAATAAACATACTGTACGCTGTCTTTTTATATCTATACTAATATAATAAAGAGGAAACATTTGTATTTTTGTTTGTTTGTTTGTAATGGATAAACTCAAAAACTACTGAACCGATTTTCAAAAATCTTTCACCATTGGAAAGCTCCGTTATCTACGAGTAACATAGGCTATATTTTATTTTAGAAAAAAAATAGGGGCCCGTAAGATATTTGGGTTTTTCGAATCCAAGGTGTAAAAAACCATCCAAATACAGCCATGTTGAAAAAACATACAACACGTGTAGGTAGTAGTCATTTATTTTAACCTAAAATATACACCGAAGCGAAGCGAGGGCAGGTCCACTAGTATTAAATAATAGCACCAAACAACTACATTGTCGCCAAAATAATGCATGCATTATATAACCGAACGTTTACGCGTAAAATTGATGTTACAAAACTAATTTCAAGCCACTAATATTGCAATGAAAATCCGGTTTTAAGCATAAATAAGTCACTAGACTTACAAAAGTATCTCTAGTGGACGCCTAGCTATCTTATAACCAAACATAAACTAGCGACAAAGGAAGGTTGTATGTTTTATACATTGAATAAATCCGTCAGGAGAGTCCAGAATTAATATAACACGCGCTGTTTCGCACACGGGGCGACCTATATTGTCTTTGTGGATACAGGGAGAAAATTCGTGGAGACGGGTAGAACTAATCCTTTGTCGGTGAGAAGGTATAATATAAGATCTTAACTTCTAGCGGAATGCCGGATTTGAGATTGCTCGGAATCTTATTGAAGGTATTTTCACGTCGGTATTTATAGATACTAAAGCAATAAACTAAAAAACTTACATTTTGGTATAGAATAATTATTGTGTTATCGGTAACTTTCCCTGCGGGTACTATAGTTTTCAAAGCAAATTCTTTAAGCTTTCCAAGCTTTAGTCAATCCAAAAATGTAATTTAAAGAAACTGTTTTTGATAGCTAATTCTCATACGTGTCCTATAATAGCTTGACCTTAGCCTATTTCAAAGGATTACTTCAAACCTTACTTCAACGATGAAGCAGGTCACTTCAGATACTTCACCGCTTACCGTCAGATGGGATTATGGTCAAGCACTAACTTATAACAATTAAAAAAAACATTTGAATCACGTACTAACTTTGAGATATATCACGCCCAAATTAAAAAAATAGAAGGACAATAGAAACATCTCGAAGAATCGAACCCAAACTACTCAGCAACGGTTACTAAACACTTAACAGTCTAATTCTAGGTACATACCGTACATAAAACCATATTCTAACCGCAATATCTCTAGACAGCCCTACCTACAATCGGCAATAATTCCCATGACACGCACGTAACATAAATTACTCCAGTAATAACATGGGTAACTTTACGAGAAGAAATTGTATCTTTTCTGGTTTAACTACTGTGTTTTTCTTTATAAACATTATCTGTCATTCCTCGCAAATTTCGCAATTTTTTCTTAATCCTAACGATGCAAGTTATAGACATTTCCCAATAGTGCGCACGGGTCTCTCCTTATAACTGAGGAGGCCTAGAGCATACTCCACCACGCTGCTCCAGTGCGGATTGGCGGAGGGGTTAGTAGCCAACCCAAGTGTCGGAATTTTTTATGTCGCCCAAAGGCCTCCGACGGTAACCTAACGGTAACAACCGGGACCGACGACTTAACGTGCCCTCCGAAGCACGGAAACGCTCAAGATTTTTTGCCACTAGCGGCCACCCATCCACTTTCCGACCGCGCCCGCAGTTGCTTAACTTTGTCGATCACAGGATCGACGCAAGCCGCCGGGCTATTATCGCTTTCAACACGTAAAACCCCACTTTCCCTCAATCTCATTAGTACAACGGGAACACTGAACGCATTGTTGTATGTTTCAGTATTTTAAAACCCCGCAGTTGGTTTAATTAGCACACAGTACTCTGTAATTGGTGCTTATTCATCTCTAGTTCCTCTATATGTACATTCTCTTCATGTTTTGTACTAGATTCCCGCTTCCCTCAAGTCTTACTCATTCAATTGTCTTTTAAAGGCTTACTTTGGAATCAAATGCCAAGTTTCTTCAAATACGGGGAATATAATCGACTTTTGCGTGTATAACTGTTCCTTTTATACGCTCCTGATGACCTTAAGAGATTCATTTTCCATTTGAGTGGAATTAAAAAGAAATTCTTATTGATTCATTCATTGTAAGGTTTCAAGTAGGATTAAGTACTTTTTAGACTTTACAATAAAATTGTCGGCAAAGTAGGCAAACCTCTTACATATTATTACTTCAAAGTACGCAAACAAAAATTCGAGATTACTAATATCTAATGAAAGTTGAAAGAAAACCTTCAATACAAAAATAATCTAGACAACAGTCTTTCCAAAAACACTACAAACATCTTAACAAAACATCTTCAAACACTCACGAATCATTCACATGTTTGTAACTCAGTCTTACGTAACAAACACTGGTGATATTCCGACACTAAACTCTGACTAAACGGTAAAACTTACGATACCGATTTGTAAATATTAGCGACGTACTTATTACTTTAATACATGTTTATGTTTAGTGATCGTAAAATTTATTCTTAACTAGACGATGCCCGCGGCTCCGCCCGCGGAAAAGTCGATAAACAAAATATTGATTTTATCCCAAGGGAACCTATAATCGGGATAAAATATATCCTATGTCCTATTCCCGGATGCAAACTATCTGTGTGCCAAGTTTCAGACTAATCCGTCAAACGGTTAAAGCGTGAAGGAGGGACAAACATCCAAATATCCAAACATCCAAATATCCAAACATCTTTACAAACTTTCACATTTATAATATTAGTAGGATAGGATTAGTAGGATAGTAGGAAGTAGGATTGTATAGCGGCTAAATGCTTGCAACTACACACTGTATAAAGATTTAAGACACTTGTTAGTATTTCAGCTGGGTCACGTAAATAGTTTTACACCGATTTTGGGGTATTTTTATCAGGCCAAGTGTTTTTTTAGTACTCGTAATAGGTGTCCTATTATTACCCGACTGCTCCAAAAGGAGGATCGTGAAATATTTTTGATGTCTACCTGTTGTATTGTGGTATATAAAAATAAATGGTCCTTCAAGCCGGATAACATAATTCTGCTAAGTACTTTTTACATTTTGATGCCAATGTAGTCAACCATTATACTTTATAAAGTAATATTTTTTAGGTTCATAGTATGGTCCTTCGAACCGGATTCAACGTATAAATGTATGCCCATTTCTTTATCACTTAATTTTAAATTATTACCAGTCTGTTTCACCATTCAAAAACTATGTGTGACATCAAATTCAATTTAAAAGCATTACTTCTAACATAAATCCAATAATCCAGAACGCTACGCTATAATACGCTAGTGAACGTGCCTAAATCCCAGCGCACGAGGCCGCATACAAAATATTCTATCTATGATAAAACTCCCAAATTCTAGCATTCAAACTGTTAGTTCTAACAGATGGGAATGCAGTTGCGATATGAATATAAAGCGGGGGGTTTGAGTGGGAGTTTGGGAGGGGATTCTAGGGCGGGTTTGAGGAAAAGGGGGTATTGAGTGAGTTGCCCGGGGGAGTCTTGTAAAATTGTAAGTGAATTTTTAACCGTCGCGGCATCGTGCTATTAGTTATTACAACATTTTCTTAATACCCGTTTTGATAGGTTCCTTTCTTTTTACCCCACTGCGCCAGAGGGAAAGTAATGTTTTTCGACCGTATGTATGTATGTCAAATGGAGACGAATCCAAAGACACCCTACACGTTTAAATTCGTCAAGTTGTTTATGCTGTAGAGCGTACCAAAGAACTGGACATACATTACATACATCCATACATACATCCATCCATACATACATTCATACATACTTACATACATACATACATACATACATAGAAATATGCTCGCGTAGTCGGGTAAAAATATCACTGCATATGTACTTTGTATGAAATCCAATGTAACATAGAATTAATATAGTCATGTTGACTCTGCCTCCCTGGGAGGTCGTAGAAACGAGGAATTTGCTGTATGCGCCAAATATATTGAAATATAAGCACTCGAAATTTTCAAAGCTAAACATTTCTTTTACATAGGTTTTATGCACTACGTAATGAAAAACTAATCCTTACTCAAATACTTAAGTACATTACTAGAATTGGCTCACATCTAACGTACAAGTTAAATTATACCACATTTTTCCTACCGAGAATCGAACCTAGGACACTCGGCTCTAAGGGGAGTGTAACATTTTGCAAAGTCCAAAATATGTAATTTTAAAATCGTCAGAAAGTACAAATATTTTTTTTTAGTATTTTAATATCCCTATAATGTACATAGATACAACCAGTAAATAAACGTCCAATCCAGTCGAAAATCAAACCCGGAACTGACTAATAAAGTCACTATCAAAGCTAAATTACCGCTTTATCTTTGGCTCATTCGTTATCCTGTAAATCACGGTTCGACTGATAAAACAATTCCTATGAAAATTGTTCTGTATTAGCATTGAGGAAAATCCTAAAAGGATATTCGTCTCACTGCACAACTCAGAGAACGAATGTGAACTTTCATAGCCCCCTACTCTATAACGCTTTGGTAAATCAATATCGACCTTACGTTAAACACAATAGAGTTAAATTTCACTTATTCCACACGTCGCGTCGTACACAAGAGATGCCGTGGAGGGATGGTCAGAATTAACTATTTCTCGGGTATAAGTGAGCACGCGTAAAGAAATAATTTACATTTGAAAGTCGAACGAGTTGGGAGTGATAGATTTTTTTTTAAATTAAAAAGTGCATTTGAAAATGGAGATTTCGATCGTGAGTACATCATGTTTTTATTTTAGTGATGTGTCGTGCGGAATATTATGGAATACTGATCTGTTTCATATTTAAAAAGATATTTGAATATAATTAATTTTCAATTCGTATCAATTACACAACTATAGTTAATTTTCCATATTACTTCAAAATAAACACGTGTATAAATTTTTTAAATCTGCAAAAGCATGGGATAGACCCTAGAATTAAAAACTTAATTTTAAGTTATTTAAAGTTAAGTGCAAAAGATAAGGGCATTATAAAAGCACAAAGAAGCCAAACCATCGTTAAACATTGTCAGAAACTATAGCAATTAAATGTCAAAATGACTAACATCGTCCAAAAAACTTTTTCTATGTTGTAAATTCGAGTACAATTTACTCAAAAAATCATTACCATAAATATATTTTTCAAATGAGAATTTATTGCGTAACACAAAATTCCAAATTTTGTGGACAGTGTTCTATATATCTAAAGTTCAACTGAACCTTTCGTTAACCATTAATTTAAAATATAAAGTTAAAAATTAATACAAACTTTTACATTACATTCCAATCATTACCATTTTTTTACTCGTGACCAAGTCATTACCAGTCAAGGAAGTGGACGGTCTATTTACAATAAAAAAACATACTATCGAATTGAGAACCTTGCATTTCTTTTGAATTCCTTTAAAAACTACTGACTTTAAAAGCAAAATGTCCTCGAACAGAATTGTAATGTGCAAAATATTTTTAAAATATTGCGATTCGAGCTACCTTATGACCTTTGAATTCACCGACTGACCTAATAACTGAACCGGCGTTCGATACAGCCAATCCACAGCTCGATGCTAAAAATAACATTGGCCTCAACCTATTACTAGGCTACAGCGCACGGGTCTCTTCTCATGACAAATGGGTCTCAGAGCTTACTCCACCACGCTGCTCCAGATTGATTAAGAAGTTAGTGCCCAGACCAAATGTCGGGAGATAAGGTTGCAAATACAAAAATTATTAAAAAAAAATAGGGTCACCCAGAATTAATATAGCCGACGTAAATTTAAAAAATATGAAAACAATAGAACTGTGATGACATTACTAGGTCATGGTGTCTGATTATAATAAAAAAATATTAATAACAAGATTAAATCAATCAAAGATTTACACACCCCACAACGAGATAATTCCTAAAAAACACCTTCTTAACCTATCTTATACTTAAACGTATTAATAAGTATACAAATGACGTAATAGTGTTAATTACCCAATAGAAATAACATGTAATGCAATTACAAACTCAATTAACAATATAACCAGGCGAACACTGATTGATTGAACCCGACGCTTCCTCCGCGGCTTCCTCGTACGGTAATGATAACTCGTAATGGATATTGGTGGTCGTATATCATCTACGTAATAGAACATTTAACAGTGTAACAAGTTAAAAACCGCCAATTTGATTTTTTGGACTTCAATTATGGATAATTTCAAAAATAAGTAAGATTAACAGGAAGGATTTATTAAGAGTAAAAAAAAATACGTAAGTAATATATGAAAATTCTCATTACCGTTTTTACATACGATAAAAAATTGGCAACATAATAATTATGTAATGTATTTTAAATAAATTATTGACTACAAATACTGCCAACTTGTAAACAAATGACGGTGTAATAATAACAAAGTGCACTAAGAAAAAGCCTTCAAGTAAGTAACTTGGCGATGAATTATCATTGGACAGCTTGCTACTTCCAATGTAATTAAAAAATTAACGTTGTCATGGACGATGATGCGTAGAAAAAGCATAATTGAGGACAGTTATTGAACGTTCGGCTACACGCGAGGAAATTGTACGCTTCCGCTTATATGGATTACTTGTTGCATGCAAATGGTTTGTAACTAGGTGTTTTGGTTCCTATGTAGCCATTGCGTAAAACGATTATGGTTTAATTTTCGCTGAAATGTAATCATGAGTCAATTTATGAGCCCATGAGTCAATTTATGATTTAAAACCCCTTAACTGGTAATTTAAGGATTACCAGCTGAAAACGAATGAATTAAACTTAATGAAAGCACAAAGTAGAAAACAGTGATGAAAGTAACATACCTAGAGATAAAAAGAATTGTTGTATAAATTTTAACGTTAAAGACTACAATGATAAAAAAGACATTTTATTATTACTTTAAATCTAAAAGAAATCAGTAGTATTATTTAAATAACAATACCACATCAATTGTACAATACGTAACTTCCAATATCATAACGTTACGTAAAATGTAAATGTCGATGACACAACAAAACTAAAGATATTGTGATACTGTGCAAAAACTAGTGAAAACTACGCATGTTCGCGTGAACATACACACGCGATCGAGATATATCTGATCATTAGAACAGCCGTGGACGCGATAACGAATGATGAAGTAAAATGATCTAAATAAAAAACATAATAAATTCTCAACGACTTTTATGCAGTATTTGAGAATATTCATAGCGCATTAGACTGAGAATTTATAGTGAAAAATTAAATGCATATAAAAAATATCTCAGAAGGTAGAGTAATAACTAAACATACGTATCATGTGAAGAAAAAGTCACTCATAACAGTCTGTTTTTGTACAGTAATAAATAGATAAGAAATCACTTAGCTCATAATTGTGTTGTGACTTGCTAAGGCGAAGTTATTTTCACTTAATGAAAGCGACAAAAGTTACGCTGTCATACCAAATTGTTTGAATATGACACAATATTTGCGCTGCGAACACAATCTCATAATATGTTAGCTTAATGCGAGAACACCACATTGACAATTGATGAAATGGTAATGACAATTCATGCAATATTATCTGTGACGTGACATTTCTAATTTCGAAATGATCATTACCAACATGCAGTTAATCATTACCAGGATATCACAGCTTAACGATATCATTCCAAGCTTACGTTAACAAAACTTTCGCTGTAAGAACACGGATCGATAAAGCTTATGCAACGATAAGCTGAAATCCGCTCCCGGTGTCAAATACGCTCTTATCTCGAATAATACTTCATCATTCTCGTTAGTGAGGTGACTTTCGATATTTTTTCCCACTTAGCTTTTAATCATTTAGCAATTTAAACAAATTAGGGGCATGACTATTACTTTTATTTCTTATTCAATTTTATTACAAAATATGACATAACGATGTAAAACGGCAGAGGAAATATTCTACACAATATAAAAAATTTCATAGATAATGCTAAATAAGTTAAAAATAGCCCAAATAGTACATAATATATGCACAAGCAAAACATACTAAAGTCGTTCACGAAATAGGTTCCTTCGTCAAATTCACAGGTTATAAGTGCTGAATTCTAATGTCCTCCCCATGAGAGGACAAATATGAACATAATTTAACAGACATTTCAAACGCTTTTGATACAATTCTCACGATATTTTACAAAGTTGATTTTTGCCAAAGCCAAAGATGATATTTTTGTGAA
Source organism: Lerema accius (assembly GCA_001278395.1). NCBI lineage: Eukaryota > Metazoa > Arthropoda > Insecta > Lepidoptera > Hesperiidae > Lerema > Lerema accius. Next base: position 17,909 of record LGAG01000072.1, read on the forward strand.
GTTGTAAAACTGTGAATTTGTAATACAAACTTAATTTCTGAAAATTAAAGGCTCGAATAAAATTTCATTCCAGTTACTTCGAGTTTAACTTTCACAGCAAATCAAACAACAATTATTGCTTGTAATTATTTGGCCTGATTAGTAAGGGAATAATTAAAATTTATCTCGCTTTGCTATACTAAGCTTTCTCTCAAATTACTCACGTACTAACTAATACAATTGGGAAAGAACTTATTATTTTAATTCTTTTTATTACCTCATTAAAGCACTAAATCCTTAAATAATATTAAACTTTACGTCATCACCTTAACCATAATTCAGATTTTAAGGAGACATATTTACCCTTAACGTCATTACCATCATTAACTTTAAATGTTCATTACCATACCTCGCTCATGTAATATCGGGCGCTTGGACAAACATGCCCCTTATCTAACACCTTGCTGACATCACCCATATTACATGACACCGAGATTATACGACATTAAACCTAACGCGTCAACTCAAACCTCTCTGTTTCAAAAGCTCGTATACATGAATGGTAATTTTATTATGCTCGGAATACGTTAATATTACACCAAGTGCGAAAACTATTGAATTCGTTTAGTAGTTTGGTTTGTTAATGTTTATTTACGTTAGTAAAATCATTGAATCCGATTTGGAGATAAGTAAATGAAAATCACACAGTTCAGTACTATCATTCGCCAGTGTTATAACGCCATAAATTCACTCCGTAAAGAATCTTATTTTGTAGAAAAATCCTGTCGGGAAATAGAGATCTCGAGTATACAGTGCAGCGGATTCCTTCCATTCCATTCCTTTGAGTAGCATGTTTGCAAAATATTTTATGCCCAACGACTAATAAGCAAATACTCGTGTTATTAAAAATACTAGATTTAATTATAACTTACACAAGATTCTCAATATTTTTCTTAGAATGTGTAATAAGAAATAAGGCTCTTTAATAAACCATCTTTGGTTGACCACTTGTTTGTTACCAAACTCAATAATGACTAAAAATATTAGAATTCATAACCTGCTGTAATCATATTTTATAGTACATCACGGTTATTGTTTCCTAAACAAATTGACATAAGTCAAACCTTTAAAAGGACAAGAATCGATCTGATTATGTCGATGAAACCTTTCCTTTCTTAGAAATAAAATAATCACTACAGCGACGAAATTCTCAGAATTCTCAGATTCTCAGAATAACTGCCTTTGAGCTGAAAAGCTTTCATCACTTCTAGAGTTTATAGCAAATATACGAGTACTTCAGAATTACGTAATCAAACGTAAAAGTTGAAACGACTCAAGAATTTAATGGAGTTTTAAGAAGTCTGTTGAATAGGTTTTTTTCAGTTACTCCATTAAAAAGTCCGTGGAGTAAGTTCATTTTTTCATTACCGTCTTTCTTAATTATGTCACTGCTTTATTACGTTCCCTTAACTCATTTACGTTACACAGGAAGTAATTATGAAGAAATGAAAGGGTTAACATGTAAAACAAGTTAGGGTTGTGACATTAACGGGTATTAATTCGGAATTAACGCAACAAATTACGAGCTTGTAACCGATCAGACGTGTCAACAAAGTGATTGGTTTCATGTTCTGATTCGTCGTTCAGTGATTGAGAGAGCCAAACAACTGACATTTGCTAATCTACATGCGTAGTGAAGTACTCTTTAAGACACCTCAATGAAGAGCGCTGCTACGAGTTGGAAGTCATTCATTATCTATTGTTTGTTCCCTCTTGTGACATGTCTGACTTCAGTAACACTTATTAAAGAATTGTTTGATGTTTTCATTTTTAGACGTCCTTTAATAACGAATTTGCTTGTAGATGATACCTGTTACTTTTACCTAAATTTAAATGACGAAAAATTTCACATTAAAATCTTTAAACAATCCTTACTTTTTTCATTAAATTTCCAATAACGTCTTTATTTCAGTATTCCTATTTTTACCCTTTCTTTTAAATTCAAGACAAGATTATCAGTAACGGCAAAAAATAAACTTATTTTTCATCTGTATTTTCCTCTCCATTCTAAAAATAAATAATAATATTCTGCGTAAGGTATTGAAGACTAAGTACTTAACTTTGTTTATGTAGCGCTTCTTGTTATTGTATTGTTCAAGGGTGGGAACAGATGGAATCTTTATTTAGTTCGATTGGGAAACTTCCAAATCCAGTTAACGTAAACTACCTAAGTTTATGAAAATATTAGAAGCGCTCATAGACCGACAACTTTCGTTAACCTTAAGTAATCGAAGAAGTTAGGCAACGGTCGGTAAGTGGATGGGTAACCGTTAGAAAAAAATTCTTTAACATTTGCGTGCCTCGGAGGATACATTAAGTCATCATTGCCGTTTGTTATTGTTACATGAGTGATTAAGCTATATTAGAGATATTCAAGCGATATAAAAGTTTCAACATTTATTACCAGTAACGCCTCCACCAATCCGCACTGGAGCAGCATTGTGGAGTATGCTCTAGTCCTCATCAGTTACAAGTAGACCAGTGCCCAGCAGTGGGCCATTAAAAGAGGCAACATTTTCTCTAAATCAACTAGTAAAAGTTACAAAATACGGGAAATAAAAATGATATATCATTACCATGCGATAACTGTAACACAGATATACGGTAATGACGTCACGCACGAATAAAATGTCACGTCAAAAGGGAATCAGAGCGTATCTGAGCAGGAAATTCATGTACGTTTCCTAATGAGTATCTTTTTAATTTTGGCAAGAGGAAAGAGTGTAGTGAGTGCAGACGTCTATAAGGACATTAAACACGATATTTATTTAAATGTTATACATTTTATTAACGTAAAAATTAATTAAATTTTATTTCAATATTTAAAAGTATTGACGAACCTTCATAAATTAATGATTTATTTATGACAATTAGCGGACGGGACATGCGTTCGAAATTCGACCAGTACTCATTAAGTTGCTATTTGAAATGATTTCCTAACACATTACATATAAAATTCAGCTTTCGAAATTTCTTCTCCGTGCAAACTTTAACTACGCCAAATCTCAAAACTCGTACGTACATGCATTATTCTCAAAAAGGGGTCCAATTCTAAACCCTCTACGTATTATTACATACATAAATAAGTAAATAAACGAACCAACCTTCCCCGAACTACACTATCCCGTACAAAATTCACATAACATTTTGTACTTCAAGCGATTCCTTTACTAAACACAACTTTCTACTTTTCCATTTTAATTGGATATGAGAAGCTCACGTCATGTAATACGCTCGGTAAGGAGAAATAAAAAATCCCTGCACCAGCGGAAATATTGGATTTACTGTGGGAATTAATTGGTTTTACACTTTTACACTCCAGGTGTAATGTAATAAAGACTACTAAGTAGTTTAGTGAGCTACATTGTTACTACGTAGTTTAGTAACAATAACTTTAACTACTAAAAAGGTTGTAATTAAATACATCCTTATCGAGGAAAAATTTAGCGGTATTCAGCAATAAGGAATATGTAATTTGATGTATATGTAGTAAAATATGAAAAAATCATGAATCCTTTGCCAAATATGTGGTTTAAATGTAAAAAAAAAAACAACAAAAATCCGACCGCCAAAAATAGACAGGTATACAAAATAGGGTTCCGTTTTTTACCTTTTAGGTACGGAACCCAAAAAATATAGCCTATAGCACTCCCATAATAGGTACAAATCCAATGACCTCAGATGTTAAAATCCAACAAGCAAACTGCTGTAGAGCGTACCAAAGAAATTGACATACATACATACGTACATAATAACGTTTAAAAACATTATCCTCCTTTTAACACGGTCGGGTAATATATTTTTTTTTGTGTTTTCAGCGAATCGTCCCCCTATTTCTCCTCTTGGCAACAACCCTGGCCCAGTACGAAGGTTATGGAATAGAAGACCACGGTTATGAGGGGTACTTCAAACACCAGTTAGCCAACCATTTGGATGATCATCATGAAGATTATGAATTGGATTATCATGTAAGTAACTATTACGAACGTAGAGAATCAATGTTATAACGAGCAAAAAAAAATAAACGCTAACACACTCATACCCCTGCAGTAGCATTCCCTGTGTCGCGGGTGACATGGACAACACTAATAACACATCACTAACACACATGACCTTAGAACAAACATTTATCTATCACATATCTATCTGTCACATAAATTCACATAAACACATTCACATATCGGACGTGTGCCTTCAAAGTGTAATCCATTTATCTACTTTATCAGTAGCGTAGTATTAGTGTAGTAATTATAAGTTTTAACTATTCCAGGCACACCCTAAATACTCCTTCGATTATTCAGTAAAGGACCCTCACACAGGAGACGACAAGGAACATTGGGAGACCAGAGATGGAGACAAAGTTAAAGGTATACAATCGATTTTAACGTGAATACATCTTTAAAAAAAGCTTATTAGATATTAATTATCACTTGCTACGGTGTTCCAACATCGTTAGGAAACCTGCACACCTGAGAGTTCTCCATAAAGTTGTCAAAGTTGTGTGAAGTCTGCCAATCCACACTAGGCCAGCGTGGTGAACTATGGCCTGTACTCTGTACTTCACTGTGAGTGGAGACCCGAGCCCATCAATGGGACAGTAATGGGTTGCAATGATGATGATAATGATGATGATGACATCGTTAAATATATTACCATACGGGGGCAATACTAAAAACCTAATTATATCAAAATCGGGGGATACAGTTTAGCGTTGTAATTTCGAATCTATCGTCTACATTCAAAAATAAATTATACCACTGGATAGCTAAAGGATCAAAGAATTAATTACAATAAGCGAGAACAGTGAAAAATTGCTCGGAGTAGAGGGGAAAGTGCCGCCATTTTCAAGTTATTTTACGACGTAAATACATAAATAAAAATATTTTATTTAAAAAAAATTGTCTGTAACAAAAACGTTTAATACACAGCCGTATCCAGACAGCAGAGGTTTAGTAACAGTTCCATTTTTACCTTTTAGGTACAAAACTCTAAAAATCATGAACTCATTAATTACTCATACAATGAAACTCATCTCTTCATTAATTACCAATGACCAATCAAACACGCTCGGGTAACATTAACTCGACTGAAACGACCCTGTTATTAGAACCATATCAACTGATTAATGAAGCGATCATACGGCAGCTTACGTCAATGTGTGATTGAGTTAAGTCATATCTGACGTGTTTTATGGTCAAAATAAAGATTCAACTATCTATTTCGTCTAAGGAACTTAACTGTCATCAATTTAAATTATGTAAGTGCTCAATAATAATTTTTAAACAAAAAAAATGTGCTCCGGAAAGTATTATTAGAAATATAACTAAAGAGTCTTAACATTTGTTCGCGGGTAGCTGCCGCTGAGTGAACATGTCTCGCATTGCGTCCGTAATACTTTGTGATAAATCGGTTGTCTAATATAATCTTATATCATGTGTTATACACTTTTTTGAACTTTAATGTACGACTATTCTTTTAGTGCATAAATATAAAAAATCTAACCAGTGTTAAAGGAAAATCAGCTAATTTAATTTTGTGTAGTAGTGGTGTAAATGATAAGAAGTTCGAGCTACGACGTTCCGATCGTCTGATCTGGTTTGTGACGTCAGATAGTTGCGCTGCACATTAGGCCGCTCACATACCTCACTCGCTGGCAATAAATTATACTGTATTACTATTATATCATGGAAAAGATAGCTTGCGTTGGTTGCAAATCAACAATATCAAACAAGGAATTTATGGTATGTCAGGACTGCAAAAATAAATATGACTTACCTTGTGCTAATTTGTCGCCAAAACGTTTCAAGAAGTTAAACTTGGATGCTAAGTCAAAATGGAAGTGTGTTGAGTGTAGAAGCAGGCTACCTAAGAAAGACAACACCAACACTCCGGTCCGACAAGCAGATTATTCCAAAGTGGATGAAGAGTCTGAAGTTGAGAATCAGCCTGATGATTGTAATGTGACGTTTCGAAGAACCCGAACTGACCATATTACGGAGGACAAATTCAGAGAAATTTGGAAGAATGAAATGAAGACGGAGATAGAAAATATGATTGAGTCTGCAATTACTAGAACGGTATGTAACCAACTTACTGCCATTACCAATCAATGTTTAGGATTCCAAGAAACGATAACATTTATTAGTGCACAATATGATGATCTCAAGCAGCTTTTAAATGCAACTACTGTTGAACTGAAGAACGTTAAGGACGAGAACAAGACTCTCAGAGACAATTTATGCTCCTTGGATGCGAGAGTAAAATTTCTGGAAGATGAAAGCGCAAAGCAACAACAGTGGGTTAGACTTCAAAATGTGGAGATTATCGGTGTTTCCGAAAATAAAGACGAAGACACCGTTGCTATTGTTAAAAAAATATCTGAAAAAATTGGTGTCAGTTTGGAACATTCCGACTTGGAATTTGCGCATCGCGTACAACCGCGGCGGGCAGCCAGCGCCGTGCGTGCGCGCCCTATTATCGTTCGCCTGCGACAGCGTACGCATAAAGATCAACTTATCGCAGCAGCACGTAAACATCGCTATTTAAGTAACTATGATGTGGGTATCGGAGGCGAAAGTAACAAAATATTTATTAATGAACATTTAACAAAAGATAATAAGATGTTGTTAACTAATTGTAAGCAAAAGGCAAAAGAGTTAAATTACAAGTTTATCTGGACAAAAAATTGCAGAATTTTTGTGAGAAAAAACGAATCATCGCCTCCGATTCCGATACTTTCAATGCAAGACCTTGCAAAAATTGTATGAGGTATTATTATTCTTTGATTTCACATTCATTAAAATATATAACTTGTAATAGTGCGTGCAACAATTATTATTACATACACAAAACAGTAAAATTCGATACAAAATTTACATGTTTCCTTTATATATGTATACATGTAAAATTTAATAAAAATTTAATAAAATGCCAATACTCCATAAGTATTCTATACAGTTTATTTCAATACATACAAGTGTCTGCAAATTACACTCCTTCTTTGTTAAAATATAGTATACATAACATCTTATATTATAATTCATTATATTTTATTTGTATAATAGTACTACTTACTCGATACAAGATAATTGCTCACAAACAAATTTTAACACCTTGTATACGTCTCTCTAAATTAACTTATTGTTCTAGTACACAAACACATAAAGTATCTACTAATCTTTGGTTAAATTTATATTATGCACTCACAAAAATAAATTTGATTAAATACTTCATATTACTGTGTACACGTCTATATCAGTATGGTAATTGTCTTACTGTTAATAATGGATGACGAATTAGATAAATTGAAATTTTACTATCAAAACACTCGTGGATTAAGGACGAAAACTATCGAGTTCTACAATAATTTGTTAGTATTGGAGGCCGATGTAGTTTTAATAACAGAGACCTGGCTCTGTAATAGTATATTAGATGCCGAAATAAGCGACAACAGGTTTGTTGTGTTCCGTAAAGATCGGCGATCTTTAGGAGGTGGTGTTATGATTTTATGTGCTCAGCGCCTACAGGCTCAATTGAGGCCTGAGTGGGAAATTAATGATGTAGAATGCATATGGGTTACGATTCCTGCACATACTCTTGACTCGGTACATAATTTGCATATTGCTATTATTTACGTGCCACCCGATACTCTTCTTCCGTCGCGAATTCAAAAATTTACAGATTTGATGTGTCAAATACGGGATAAACATCCCAATGATCGTTTCATAATTGTCGGCGATTTTAATTTACCTTGTATAGATTGGAGTTCAGATGAGCCGCTGGTGAAGAAAAAAGGTTCAGTTGAAACTCAAAACTCGGCATCGACTTTAATTTCTCAGTCCTTATTTATTGGTGTTACACAATTTAACACAATTCTAAACAATAAGAATAATGTATTGGATCTAGTATTTTCTGATTCCCCGATTGTAATAAATAAAAGTTCATTCACGTTGGTTAAAGAGGATACGTATCATCCGTCCCTTTTCTTTACTACCACTGACATATTGATTCCTCACCTTAAGCCTCAAATACGTCAAAAATATTTATTTAAACGTGCTGATTATGATAATATAATAAAAACACTAAGCAACCAGGACTGGACATTCATTACTGATAATTCTCAGAGTGATGAAGATATAATAAACATATTCTACTCTATCCTTAATAGCTGTATACAAAGCTACGTTCCCTTAGTACATTGTTCTAGCGCCTATAGTTATCCAATTTGGTATAGTAGACCACTGATAAAATTAATTAGAGAAAAATTTAAAACACATAAAAACTGGAAAAAGTACCAAAATCCTATTGATTACGTACAATTCTCTGATCTGCGATTA
>LGAG01000072.1:38678-70288 GCA_001278395.1 Lerema accius
CGTGCCCTCCAAAGCACAAATAGGTTCAAGATATTTTTTGAGCGCCGTCACCAATCCACTTTCCGACCGCGCCTACAGTGGCTTAACTTCATCAACCACTCAGGATTGACACAAGCCACTGAACCATGATGCGCTTCAATTAATTGCGTTAATAAATATCCAAAATACTTCTCAAATACCTTCCACATTACAGACATTTCAGTTACAGGTATCATTGGTATTGATTAGTACAGAAATAGCTTGTAGGTGGGAGTTTCCGATATTCAACGCCCACTCTATTTCGTAGCCCCGGCAGTTGCATTCCAGACCAAACCCAGCGCTCGCATTGGAATAAAATTGAAAATACATTTATTTCCCAAGTTCACAAACTTCCATTTTTAAGGGCCTGTTTCACAATCGTTGAGTAAAGTTCTAAGTAAGCTACTTTGAACTTATTTGCACGGTAAACCAGTAAATTGCGTTTCACAATTTCACTTTAACTGACGGATGATTGTGAAACGTATAGAGAGTTAACGGAAGGATTTACTCTCTGAGTAGCTTACTTTATAAATAATTTACTTATAGATTGTGAAATAGACCCTAAATGTTATAGGTACTTATAGATAGAACAGGAACATACAAGGACATAACACCTAGACCAAAAACGGAAACATAAACTCATCATTACAATGTCTCGCTGGGAATCGAACCCAGGACCCTTTGTACGGCATTCAGACGAAGTGAACTCATATGACTGAGTCGTTAATTAAATTATATTGAAGTCATCGCTGTAGCTCTCCTAGGGGTAAACAGTACCTAGTTAAAATCCGTCAAGCCATTATCGACTGCTGAGCGTGCAAAATGTATGGACATACATACAAACAAACATCCATCCATCCATCCAATCCTCGATCCATCTATCCATTCACCCATCCATCCATCCACCCACACAAACACAAACACAAACCCCCCAAAACCCCTATCCATCCATTCATCCATCCATCCATCCATTCACCTATCCATCCACCCACACACACACACAAACACAAACCCCCTAAACCCCTATCCATCCATCCATCCATCCATCCATTCACCCATCAATCCATCCACCCACCCAACCACCCATCCATCCACCCATCCACACAAGCACCTGACTAACCATCACCCACCTAACATAGCAACAAACCAACAAGTCCCTTACCTTAGTCCCCTCGACGCTGATGATCCTGTACAGATTCCTCGAGGAGTCGTAGAAGAACGAGACGGAGACGGCCGCCGAGCTAGCCGACATCCACGACCGCTTCGTCTTCGGGTCTATGTGAAACACGTGCGCCTTGCACGTGAAGATCGGCTGCTCTCTGTTGAAGAGAAATGAGGCTCAAACTCCGCGAATGCTATAGGTTAAGCCCTATAGTAGAGCCATTACAAACGTGCAGACTACGTCATCAATCATTTTATCATATCTCTCGTTCACACTTATAGGTATATCGGAACTCTCGCTGGAATGTGGGAGTGAGAGTTCCGATATACCTATAGGTGTGAACGAGAGATATAATAAAATTATAGATGACGTAGTCTGCACGTTTGTAATGGCCCAGCTATTAAGGCCGGTCGCACTTTGGACACGTTTTCGTACGAATTTCAATCGTGCGGACACGTACGAACAGGTACGAACGATCCCGACATTCAAGTACCATGGGAGCTCGCACACTGGGTGCGAGTTAGTCGTACGTATACGTACGTGTAGTTCAGACATCCGAAAACAATCCGAACTTAAAATTATTATTAAAAACGTATACAGTGTGCGCACTTAATTCGTACGACCACGATCGTACGTTACCGTACGATGAAAAATTCGTGTCCAAAGTGCGACCGGTCTAACAGTACTTAAACTCGTCTGCTCTCTGTGGAAGAAAAAAGGAGTTTCAAACTCTGCGAATGCTATAGGTAAAGCCCTATAATAGTATAGAGATTAACAGTAGTTAAACTCAGAAATGTACTTTGTCACTACAACCTATGCTTAGCGTTCACACTTCACTTTTTTTTTCTATTCTGACGACCCCGTAGCCTAGTTGGTAGTGACCCTGCTTGCGAAGCGAGGGGTCCCGGGTTCAATTCCCGGCCGGGGCAGATATGTATGTGACAGATAAATGTATGTTCTCGGGTCATGGGTGTTAGTGATTGGTATTTGTGTTGTCCATGCCACCCGCGACACGCCCTGATCGTTTCTTAGATTAAGACAAATATGAGGAAACCTTTACTAATGACATCCCTAATATTAGTGGAAATTGTAAGAGGCAACAGCACCAAGATTTTTATAAGTCAAACCTTTATAACATAACACAGCACTGAAAAATGTATAGGGCATAATCAAGTGTAGTATATAGCTGAGATGAACTATATAAGTTAGGCTAATTCATGTACTGATAAAGTCTCCGTTGTTCATTATACAAAGTTCATTATTATAGAAGATGACAATGCTGTTTTCCTTCTACTGCATTTTACTACACAGGTAGTCACAAAATGCATGCACTAAATAGAGATAATTAGATCTTTCTTCATTACTGTTGAGACCTAGAATATACTCTAATATGCTGTAATACAGATTGGCAAATTTAGTAGCCAACTTAACAATCAAAAATTTTAAGCTACCTTGACTTAACTAACCCTATAATAAATAAAACATAGTACTTGCACATCTAAAGCATTACATAAACAATACAACATTAAATGACTAAATCTTACTTAATTTCAAGTTTGTAATCCATTCTGAGGCAGTAGTAAGTCACACAATTGATACAACACTGCACTGATATTAGTTTGCTGATTGGCACACACGGCCAGAAGCAAAAGCAACACATATTCAACCAAATTTGTGCTCTATGCACTCTCTGCAAAGTATATTTTTGAGTAACAACAAATTTTGGGGCATTTGATAAACCAATCAATAGTGACAGATGTATGAGACACTCGAATGAAGGAATGTTTTTGATAAGATTATGTCAGATGCATGAAAAGCCATTATTTCTGAGTAACCAAACATCTTATTGTGAATAAAAGCTTAAAAAAAACCACATAAGAAAAAAAATAAAAAATAAAATAGCCTGAGTTTAATTAAGTTATTATGATTCTGATTATTTTTTTATTAATATATTTTACCTATATTATTTTGAAATGTTAATAAAATGTTAAAAAAATTATAACTCATTTTTTCTTTTTTGTAGGACAATTTGTTATTGAATAAAGTAAGAATAAATTAATCAAGCCAGTAATAATGAAATCATTTTAAATTAATGCATTGCTTCGTTGCTAACTGCACTTGCACAAAAAGGTCAGAGGTCAAAACTCAGAATAGGGTGTGTCATCGAACAATGACTATTTTAATTTTAAACCTGAAATACTTTCAGTGCATTTTATTTTTATTTTTACTAGACTTAAACACAAACTACCTTATTAAAAAAGCTGGGCATAAACTCTATTATGGAATCAAAGTTCGATTAGTAAATTAAAGTTACGGATTAGCGAGTTCGAGAATAACTTCAGACCATCTCTATATTAGTAGATTTTTATTAATAAGGCTAATAATAAATAATTATAAAGCCATTTAGCATTATTTGATCAACCAATGTAAATTAAGCATGACTAAAAATGGTAAGACTTGTAAAAGAGTGAATATTATTCCTCTATCTTAGGACTACAAAAAATAGCAATAGATTTATATGATGGTAAAAACATTAATTAGCTTTGCTTCTTCTATAATAACTTTAGTAAGAAAATAATGTAATCTGATTATTTGAGCGCTTTTTTAAAATATAAACAAACATGTCAGAGTTGGATAAAGTTAAATAATTCTCACTTGATTTACCTCATTTAGATACACAGCTCAGGAACAGAAGAACACAGGAATGCAATGGAATGGGATGAAAATGGTAAACAACAAAAATGAAATGAAATTCATGTAAAATGGTAGCATATTTTCATCTTTTAATTGACTATAACGAGCGTAATTACGCTAATTCGCACTTGAACTACTTGCAGACGTAAAATATCGTTCAAGTATGAAAGAGCATTATAAATAGCAGGTCACCCGCTTCCCTCGACGACCCTCACAAGTTTACAGCACTGGGTCGAGTGCAATCAATGATCACTTTTCAATAACTCGAATGTACCGACCGTAAAAATATATGCATCGCGTTATTACCGATAGAAGAGTTTTGTTTACAGAAAAACCACTAAGTCAATAGAGAAATGTACTATCGCTCTCGATAAATACATCCTCCGGGTTTCCACAGAAAAACACCTAAAATTAACCCTTCGCATGGGTAAAGTGCATCCCCTCCCTAAAAATACCGAGACATTCGCGAAACTCGATTTCAACAACTTTCTCTGTCATTGACATGCATATTTTATGTTAAATTAAATCAAATACAACTCAATAAAATAAACTCACCCCATGGTTTCTTTTCCTGCTGTCATTTAAACTCAATAATTTGGAAAAATCTCACTTCATAATTTCCCAATTTTCTACACAACTGTCATGCGGCGGGAGCGCCATAAACTAACACAATTTTTTAATTTTGTTATCCAGCAACGCAACGGATACAACACCCACAGCTTCCATAAACAATAATTTTATTTATATGCTATCGTTTGATATTAAATTACTATTGACTTTTGTTTATACAATATTTTATGTAATTTAATAAAGACATGAACATATTAAATTTATATCATTTTATTTTATTATTTTTAATTTTACATTTTGGCACGACATCTGTTGATTAGTAGAACAACAGCAACAAATAAGCTTAGTCAATTCAATTTAGTCTTTCTATTACATACTAGATGGCGCTGACACTATTTATGAAGTTGCTATTACATGTTAGATGGCATTGATCGTTGAAAAGTTTAACATAGCGCGGATAGTTTTCGGTTCAGTTCAAATAATGTAAATGGAACATCTATTAAAACTTGAAAAAATATCAGGCTACCGATTTCACTGAGCTATTTATATTGCAACTAATACTACCTTGGCATTCAGGGAAAACAAAGGGCAAGATGAAAGATTATCATTCGCAAACTCACTTACTCATTCTTACGTCTTTCTCAAATCAGAATTTGAAAGGGACGTGCATAGTAAAAACTGTCTTTTAAGTCAAAATCTTAATATGGAGTACTGTAATTGCACTTGCATTGATGATATCCGTGAACAAACTCGAAATTACTAAATAACAGTGCAAGTCCGGTTGTAAATCTAGGGCTTACTTTTACTTCGGAGTCGCGTGCAGAGTGTAGTGGGAAAAGAAAGTGACTAATGGATACTAATCGATGGCTAGACTCACAAAATTACTAACATAACTACATTTTTACTTTTTACAACGCTCAGACTAAAAAATATATAGATTCGACTCTTCGGAACAAAAAAGTGTTGTCAAAGAAAACATAACGTAAATAATAAATGATAATGTTTCCCGGTACATTGCTCGGCAGGCCGTGCTGTGTGACGTATGTAAAATCGTAACAAAAATAAAAATTAGGTACCTCACTTTATTTTTTCAAAAACTGAGTCTATAAACTTTTTGGTCGGTGTTGCATCGCTAGTAGAAACAGTGAAATTATAAAGTCATCGTAACTTCTGATAAATCATCCACCAGAAACCTAATTCTGCTAATTTACAAATACTTCAGTCATGTCCGTTGTGTTTTATCGGAAAAAATTATTTGTTTTAAATTAGATTTCTTGTCATAATATGAAAGATAAGTACCTTTACGAGTTATACTCAACCACGCTGTTTAATAGTTTTAAATAAGAAAAGAAAAATAAGGGCGATGAAAAACGTGTGTGGATGAAGGGATGAGTACCTACAAAACAAATTTAGCAAAACAGGCGTATTTTATTTTTCCCATTCGCAGGTTACTTCGTTCCCACTTTGACGAAGTATTTTACGCAAGTCCATTGAAAGGTTTATTGGCGTATTGTCAACAATCGTGTCAATACCGTGACCGAATGAATTGATTTTTCACACGAGTCATTATATGCAATAACGAAGGTATTAGACTTAAGTACTTAAAGTGAGTACCAATATAAGTACTTAAGTTAGCTAAATTCATGTCTGTATTTGATGTAGAACTAAATAAAATAAAAATAAACGCAAACACACTTACACCCCCGCAGTAGGATTTCCTATGTCGCGGGTGGCATGGACAACACAAATAACTCATCACTAACACCCATGACCCGAGATATCTGTCACATAAATATCTGCCACGGCCGGGAATCGAACCCGGGTGCCCTCGCTTTGCAGGTAAGGTCACTACCAACTAGGCTACGGGGTCGAGAAATGAAAAAAATACTCAAAATTTCTTTTGTATATGTAAGTATACAGATAGAGTTACTAAATGTACCTAAATTAATTTTTAGCACTAGTTTTGATTTACGCCTATAATTTACTTCTTTCACGGACCAAAGGTTGAGTACAACTGCAATCTTCTAAAGCACAATCCAAGTACGCATTTAATAGCAATAAAAATATCGAAATCCCTAAACTAGTTCAACGAACGCAAGATGACGTGGCGTTAGTGAAAGTAACATTGTTATTTCTTACATAAAATTACCGCTGATCAATGTGTATGCGTATTTTAAGGCTACGTCTGTCATTTGCCTAAGTAGGGGCGGAACTACCCAAGGGCTTTTTGGGTTTCCCCAGGGACCCGTGGAAACAAAGAGCCCCTAGTCCTGACTGAGCATTTCATGAAATGGTCGCATTTCATATAACATTTAATTGCAAATGTCTGTACATGGTGTCCTTCTAGACGTAAACAGATTTTTAGAAACATATCGTATAGGGGCGAATATGGTTTAAGACCACAATTGGACCCGCAGGGAAGTATTGTTGATATGATTCAAGGCACCAACCAAATTTTAATAGCATCATAGCAAAAAATGTCCAATATGCTGAGCATTTTCTAAAGCATCATACACATTTTCAATTCTGATGTACCCGGTGTGTAAAACATCTACCAAACTATAAGATATAAGGTATGGTACACAACGACGTCTGTTCCTCTTCCAATTTGTGTGACATCGCCTTAACAAACAAAAGATCAATTTTAACATCTTATATTACGACAACTATAAATAAAAAACGAGTTGAGAGTATTGAACTGTGTACGCAGCCTTACATAATGTAACAAAGAAAAATACGCAATAATTCAAATCAATCGGTACCTATATATTACTTTCATCTCAAGAGGAAAAAAGGAGTAGGTACTAATTTTCAAATAGTTATGTGCGTATTTGACACTAATTATCACTTGCTACGGTGTTCCAACATCGTGAGGAAACCTGCACACCTGAGAGTTCTCCATAAAGTTGTCAAAGGTGTGTGAAGTCTGACAATCCGCACTAGGCCAGCGTGGTGGACTACGACCTGTACTACACTGTGAGAGGAGACCCGAGCCCAGCAGTGGGACAATAGATTGTAATGATGAAGAGGAAGTTTGTATTGTAAATTGTAACCTACAGAAGAAATCACTATTAAAAGATCACAAATTAACTCTCAAAATAAAAAAAGAAGTGTTAAGTTTGTTGTCTATCTATGTAAACATTTAATAATTAATCAAAAATAAAAATAAAACACACTGCTATTAAATTACTTTATCTGTGTCAAAGTGAAGAAGAAAGAAATAGCACCTCACATGTTGAAATCCGTATAGCTGTTAAGTTCTAGAGTATGCCAACGCCATCGACATACATACATACATACACACGACAAACATACCCCTCCTCCTAATGCAGTCGTGGAATAACCGGAAATCTAAAAACAAAGGTCTCAACTAAATGATTTTCTCTACGATCCTTAGCTCGCTTTAATTGGCAAAGGTATCACTTTACGATTACAATTACAATTACTGTAATAAATATCAGTGTGGAAACGCATCGACACCGCTTACAATTTCCCTTCCTGCGCCGATAATGATGTTGTTTTCCTTGAGACGGCCGTGGAGTTGTATTCCCTTCAGAAATCATCCTTAACGCCACGTGTGCGAAATGATAAAATTCTTTTGTTATTTGACATTGTGTGATGAATCTATACTAATATTATAAAGCTGAAGAGTTTGTTTGTTTGAATGCGCTAATCTCAGGAACTACTGGACCGATTTGAAAAATTCTTTTAGGGTTAGATAGTCCATTTATCGAGGAAACTTATAGGCTATATAACATCACGCTATGATGAATAGGAGAGGAGCAGCAAAAAAAATATTCCAGAAACGGGATAATTATGCGGGCGGAGCCGCCGGCGACTTCTAGTTGATGATAAAGAATTCTTCTGTTAAGGAAATGTTAGTGTCGGCATAACTTAACCTTGACTCTGTCAAACTTACCTCAACATCATCATTGCAACACATAATTGTCCCACTGCTGGGCTCGGGTCTCCTCTCACAGTGTAGTACAGACCATAGTCCAACACGCTGGCCCCGTGCGGATTGGCAGACTTCACACACCTTTGAGAACTTTATACTTTATTATATTAACAAACGTACCTATTTAACCCTTTTATTTTTTTCTTTCTTCTAAACCAATGAAACTCAATACACTTGTCTATGATTAAAATATTGTAATTCCCAAAAAGTTATTTGATGGACAAACTTGCCAATAATTTTCCTTGTCCTATGTTTCTCTTTCTTGGAGATTCACTAGCGACATCCATTATTAGGTATACAATAAATATACCTATACAGACTATACACTATCTATACTAATAATATAAAGATTATAAAGCTGAAGAGTTTGCTTGAAAGCGCAAATCTCAGGAAGTACTGGACCGATTTGAAAAATTCTTTTAATGCAAGATAGTCCATTTATCGTGGAATGCTATAGGCTATATAACATCACGCTAAGATAGATAGGAGAAGAGCAGTAATAAAAAATATCGCGAAAACGGCAAAATAACGCGGACGGAGTTGCGAGCGATCGCTAGTACCTATTACATATACTTAGTTACCATTTGAAAGGTCCAAAAGACTTCTAATAACCGAATCAAACCACGCGAAAGTTAAAAAAACAGTTCGGAAACAAGATAATAGCTATATTTTCATGATGTAATCCAGAAACGTAATCCAATTTACGCGTAACGTAACATAATGCGTTAGATGTTACGTATAGTATTGACAAGGTGGAGCATTGTAGGTTTTTAGAGCAGTTACTAGGTGTGTGTGGGTTAATTAGACTCCGTTGCTACGTGGGTGGTATACCGTATACCTATAGTTAACTTAGTTTAATTTGGTTAAGTTTTAATGAGAAAAAAAATGGGTATAGATGTGTAATGGCCACGAATGTGTGTACTTGAATACGTTTATGTTAGAGCTATTTTTTTAAATAAAATAATTATATTTATTTAAGTACCTATCAACGTCGTAATATAACCTCATAATGGCGGCGCTTCCCCCTGCACTGCACGCGACACTTCGCTTTTCAGTGTTCTCGTTTATTGTTATTAATTCTTTGATCCCTTAGTTACCTAGTGGTATAATTTAATTTTGGATATAGACGATGGATTCGAAACTACAACACCAAACTGTAGCCCCCGATTTTGTTATCATTAGGTTTTTAGGATTCCACCGTATGGTAGCAGATTTAAAGAGGCATTAACGTCAAAAAAGGAAATTATTAAGCACTTATTTTATATCTACAATAATTATAATAATGCTGTAAAGGTTTTAAATTCGAATCAAGATTCCTGGTACCAATTCCGAACGTACCTATGTGCTCTTGCTAAAAAACATCTAGGATCTTTTACGTATTATATTTGCACGTGTATTTTTATATTCCATAACAAAACACCGCGATTGCACATCGCAATGCGCACTTCCTGACTTCCTCAGGACGGGACCTCACACGTCACGTCGCGTCACGACGCGTCCGTGACACGCGGTCACCGACTGACACGGAGGTAACATCGCAGAGGTACCAGTACGTATACCTCGTTTTTTTCGTCGTGATATAAAAGGTAAACAATCTTAGCACAACTTTTATTTATTTCATTATTAAAAAAAATATTTAGAAGTATACAGAAATTTATTTTAACATTACATTATTGTTTATTCTTTAGTTTTTTTTAATTTGTGTCTGTCTTATTTTTAAATCGATAATTACATAAAAAAGACAGTGTAAGATTGTTTACCTTTTATATCACGACGAAAATAACGAGGTATATAAACTAGAACGAAGTTAGATAAAGACTGTTACACACTTAACACAAGGCGACGACCTAAGGGCGGAAAGTTCGGAATATTTTCTGAATTGAAAGTGGGGAGAGCGGGGTTGACTGAACCACGGGGAAGGCTTTTTTAGTATAGAAATGTTTGCGTCGACACAACTTACCCCTGGCTATGTCTACTCTACTATCTATTCTTTTCTACTGTCAGTGTAAAATTCAGAACCTGAAAAGTTCCGGAAACGTAAGTAATAACGTGGTAAAATGTATGTTATTGACAATAATAATTTTCTTGGCTATTTCCGTAAACAATTTTTTAGTTCTACCATGTTGAACTACTGGTTATTAATCTCTACTTTGTCCCTACTTACTCGTACAAATAATAGCAATATTATTATTCATTTTAATGTATTTGATAGACATCGAGTAATTGTTAGAACTTGATTTATTGAAACGTTTGTTTAATCTATTCAGTAATAAAATATATTTAAAATTGTGTTAATAAACTAGTGTTAGTAATAGTTAGGTTTTATATTTCTAGTTTTATTATAGTAGAAAAGGAGGCATTTGTTCTACCACATATTTTATCTCATAAGGTTTGGATAATCCCTATATTTCTGCATTAATTATTGACGACCTTAAATTTTTACGTACCTTTAGTAAATGCTCATCATATTGAACAACTTTCGCTGTTACAAACATTTTAACTTGTCCCTAAAAATACAATGTTATCCTAACCGGTACCCGGTCTATCTTAAATCCACTATAAAATGTATATTAGAATCGGTCCAGCCGTTTAGAAGAAATTCAGTCTTCTAAACACAGGTTAGTACTAAAGTATTTTCACATGTAGTTACTCAAGTTTTTTATACTTAAGGGTAACTACATTACTCAATGGTAAATACGACATGTCAAATACTTACAGTAACATAGTTTAAAATTACTTCAACCATGTTGTTTACATTGTACGATTATTACCAGGACTTTGCCTTTTAAAGATTTTTTAACTTGTTACATTTCTGGAAAAAAATATGGTAATGAGTTCTGGTTAATAACTAGATAACAATCACGAAATCCTTGGACTCCAAGATAAAGATTAACATTGTTCTTAATCTTTATTTTTCTTTTTACAAAACAGTTTGTCCGACAAGTTATAGTACTTTGTCCCTGCAATTACTGACGACTAATAAAATAAAAGAAGTAATAATTAAAAAAAAATACGGGGTTGGCTCGTAATAATAAAATATATAGTCTGTCACTCTTAAATTAGGAACAAATTCCAAAGACACGTTAAAATCCGTCAAGTGTAATTACCAAGAACCAAGTTATATCTACATTTTATATTTATATATAGGCTCTAAAACATTACCTTTCTTTTGCCGCAATCGCCTAATAATTATTTTAGGGAGTCCTGTATTTAGGTAGTTATTCACCAATCAAATTTCTCTAAATAAAAGTCAAAGAAGACTGCACTGTAACTACGATCGTTTAACTAACCAATGTAGTGCTTTGATTCAAATATTCAACGACCCGCGTCGCGTTATCTAACTTGTTACATCGCTTTCAATTAATTAAATTGTTACCAGTTTTGTTACACATTTATGTAAAGTGTATATTTTATTTTACTTCATAGATTTAAAGTAAAGTTAGATACATACATACCTACTTGGTTAAAATGTCTGGCCATAACAAAAATACTTGATTAATAAACTTTTTAACTTACGTACTTCTATGTTGTTTAAAAAAAGAATATTCGTATGTTTTTTTTTCAACTTACATATTTTTTATCATATAAAATATATAGGTAATCATTTCTTAACCCGTTACGACTGTGACTTTTATAATAAAAATCAGTTTCCGTAAAAAAAAAACAAAAAAAGAAGTTTTTTTGGTACTATAAAATTACATTCTAAAATTAAAACTCGGAAATGTTGGCAACTTAAATACTTAATATTAAGTAACAAATGCAAAAATAACAATTACAAATAGCGGAAAATAAGCAACAATAGTTAATCGTGCACCGTTAAGTTCTGTTACAAAATTTAGGTAATTGTACACTAATTTGTACATAATTCCGCAAGCCTCTCTGACTTAAGTATCATAAGAATCAGAATCAGAATAGTTGTTAGACTGATTATAAATAAGTGCGAGTGTTACAAATGATTCTGGACTTTTACTGATCCTTAAATAACAGCGTTGCCAGATTTTTTGTCAAAGCAAGTCGGGACTTTTAAACATTTTTGAGTTAAAAAACCGGGATTCTCATGTTCAAAGCCGAACGTAATAAGCCACTTCTCTGCAACCTAAACAACTAGACACTAGACAGATTTTTAAACCTGAGCTGTAATTGGATTCGTCTCCATTATGAAAGTGCGATAGGGTAAATAATTTTTTAATAATCTCAAAAAAAATTGATTAGTTTTTGTCACTACTTATTTGTTACTCAACTAACATCAAGCCACAATTGCCAACAATTGTAAAGTAATTACTTACTTTATAGTTACTTTAATCAACTGTATCAATTAACAGAGTTTTTGTGTAATTTGTTTCGAACAGTTTTATTATAATTCTACGATTATTTTGTTAAACAATGACTAGAGAGAAGCCGATCGTTTTTTGTTTATAATAAAAAGAAAAGTAGATTTTATCTGTGTTTTCCTGCACTAAACACTTAAACTATAAAATAAAATAATTATACTCTTACCTCGATGCAATAATTTCAACTAATTGACTTTTTGTAAGTAAGAGCGATTTATCGACCACCAAAAGGTATTAAAGTTTTTTATTACACCACTATTAAAAAAATGTAGTCGGGTTTTTCATCTGTTAATAACTTACATTAGTAAATCTAAGTCTATAGTATATTGTTTGACATAAAGAGTTATAGTTCAATCACACAGGAAGTCTTTTAAAAATTCGGTTGATTCCCATCAAAAACGAAGACTTCAAACTACTGTTGCTAAAAATCTATAGTATCTTTCATATAGACATATTACAAAGCGTAACCTAGACGTAACATTACAACACAACGTTACATATAATACGATACGTTCGTAATACGTAGGAGTAAATCTAATTGAGAAGCCTGTTCGTCAGTTCTGACACATTACGTTATTTGTGAGGTAAATTATGTTATTCATTCCACGGTTATAACTATACACGTCATAGGGCGCAAACGTCCGCAATTTTTCAGATAATCAAATTCTGAATTCTGTGGGCGCAGACGTCCGGAATTTGTCAGATTTTAAATTTACACTGACAGTAGGGGAGAGCGGGGTAGAAAGACCCAGCGGTAAGTTGTGTCGACGTAAACATTTCCGTAATACAAAAAGACTTACCCCTGGCTTTTTCAATCCCACTCTCCCCACTAGAAATTCAGAATCTGAAAAATATAAGGAGAATTAAATAAAATATGACATGATAGTGACATTTTAAATGAATGTTCAATTATACATAAATAAATTCAAAGTTTATTAGTTTCCAAAATTAACCCTTCATATTCTACTAAAGTAAGTAGGTAAAATTTTAATTCCTAACACTTTAATGTGTGTCGTTTCTGGGCAAATATAAAATGAAATTTTTGTTACATGTTACTAAGTAGGTACTTTAAGATGTCTTCAATAAAATCATGAATACACTTTATACACTCCTAGACAGAAAAGAAAGAAGTTTCAAACCTTATAAATTTAAAAAAGAAATCCTTGACCAATCCTCAATACAGTATACTTTAGGCCTCCTAGATTTTAAGTTAACACCTTAATGAATTAAGATTACCTTCAAGAATTAAAGCAGAATTATCCCTAACCCCTCTTGAGTATTAATTAAAGCTTAATATTCATGTATTAATGAATCCTCATTAGCTTAAACTAACAGATTAAGCATTCCAAGAGGAAAGGTCACTAGTTTTTGGTTGATCTTTAAACCAGTAAACAAGTTCACATACAGCTTTTTAATTACATTGAAATGGCGATCATGCCGTCCAGTTTATAGTGACCTCACCGCCTCGAAAGGACTACTTATTTAATCATTATGAAATCACTTCACTTACAAGTAAATTGGGGTAAAGATTTTTATTTTAAAGGTACGTTTTTTTAATTTTTAAGTCTGGTTAACCAGCTTAGCTTTAATAATATGTGTTATTTAATATTATATTTTAATTAGACAATTGCTTTTGCGGGAATTTTGTATTAAAAAATATGTAGGAGTGTATTGTAATGTGATAAGATTTTCAGGGTTAAGTTAAATTTAATTGACACGGAATATTTATTTAAAATCAAAGTTCGAATTGAATTTATAAGTTTCAAAATGTACCTACCATTGAATCTGTAAAAAAAATAAAAATTTCATGTTTTTCGTAATACAATGCACACTGTATATCCTAATAAAAAAAAATCATATCTGTTATAAATCTAAAGTAGGTAATGTAAAAAATGTAATAACATAATTTGTTACTTTAGTTATCGTATAATTAAATGACCGTTTGAGGTTATTTACAAAATATATTTGTTTTTCTGAGACAATAGTTCGTTAGCGATGTTATCTGTTAGTTAGATATCTATCTAACGCTAACAATCGAAGGTCTTTTATTGTGCCATTGACATCTAACTGACCCATCCAAGTAACCACCAAACATCTAAATTGCTCAACATTATTGATTGTTGACGATAACAACAAAATATCGTGCTAAGTGCTCCAACCTTCAGAGAAAGACTGAAATTAAATAATTAAATTAAACTGAGTTATTGTGAATTTTTTACTCTATTATCTTATTTAGCAGTGCCTAGATATTTCATAGGTTTTTTTTATTAAATACGAGTAGCTAACAAACGAGCTGAAGAACCAAAGAATGGTAAATGGTCACTGGTCATTGTTACCCATTAAAATATGGAGTCAAATTCGAATATCGAACTATATAAGGTAAGGTGGGGTAAGACTAACACACGGGGCAAGACTAACACTGTCTATTATCTCGATACGTATAGCTTAAATACGAAATTCTTCCAGTCTGTAAGATAGAACAAACGTAAATGTTCCCGGCTAAAACACACACATGTCGTTTCTTCAAGTGCATATCGAGATAATAGACAGTGTTAGTCTTGCCCCGTGTGTTAGTCTTACCCTACCTTACTTTACTATAATATACTATTATTATTATACTTTTAAGCAGTGATAGCCTAGTGGTTTGAACCGAACCGGAGTCCCTGGGTTCAATCCCCAGCACGTACCTCTAGTTTTCTAAGTTTTGTTCGTATTATAAGCTAATTATCACTTGCTTCAGTGAAGGAAAACATCGTGACAACAACTAAATAAATGAGTGGTACAGTCTTAGTACACAATAAAATTTTCTACTTCATATTTTTTGCGGCGGCAAAAAGGTTTCTCATTACGATAATAAAAGGTTTCCTCATTAATATAAATATAGCTTTTAAATTTACTAAAATTAAATTGGTAATCGGAAACGATTTAATTTCGCACTAGTTTATTATATTAACTATTAATATCAGTTGATTCGCTAGCGTTAGGTATAATGAGTAGGTATCCTAATATATGTACATATAAAATCATACGTATGTGTATTTGTCACTGAACTTCTAAACGGCTGGACCGATTTAAAAAAAAATTGCAAACTATTTCGAACCACAGTTGGACCTAGCAGGTGGTAATGATATCGAAATACTTCAAGGGACCAGCCAATCTATAAGAGTTATTGAAATGCTGTCGTTATCAATAGTTATCTGATATGATGAGCGTTTACTAAAGATAGAAAATTGACGGTAAGAAGTATTCGATATGGAAAACTTATCAACATGCATATGCTTATGCTACATGCATAACAACGTCTGCCTGGTGCTCTAGTGTATAATGCTATACACTCATAGCCCCACGATAAGATTTCCTTGTGTCAGGGTCAGGGATAACGTGCAACAAAACTAAAACCTTTCGACAGTACGTGTCTTATTGCTTCACATCTCAGACACATAAACGTCTAAATCATCCCACAGGATCCTACAATCAGGATAAAATATATCTTAAGACTTTTGCCTACATTAGAACTACCTTTCCGCCAAATTTTAACAAAATCGGTCCAGTACTTTTAGCGTGAAAAGGTAACAAACAGACAAAGTTACTTTTAAATTTATTACATTAGTTTGAATGGATTGTATAAATACTAGAAATAGGAAGGTAAGACTATGGCAATGAAAAATTATATATACAGGGTAAATTTTAATTAGCGCATCACCTTTTGCAGGCAGCTTCTCCACATCAATCCTGACGACATTTGTTCTACAACTTTTTACATAGCTCGATAAATAACCAAAAATAACAAAAAACAAATAAATTTTGCTCCCTCTATTATTTAAAACTCTGTATTTTGTAAGAAGTGCCTAGAATGACAACTCCCGCCAACGTAAGGTGCGTGGCATACCTATGCGCAGAGTAATGATAGTTCAGAGGCAACACATTAATTTTGTATGGGAAAACTTAAATTTTAAAATCTATTAATTTCAAAAAGTCGTAGAACAAATGTCGTTGGGATTGACGTGGAGAAGCTGCTTGCAAAAGGTGATGCGCTAATTAAAATTAACCCTGTATAAACGGGGAGGGGGTATGTTGACTAACCCTATATAATACTAGATAACCTCATGAACAGGTTACAAAAACCAAGGTTAACCTGTCAATCAGTGTTAATCAAATATAGTAATTAAAAATATTGAGACTTAATTTTCTAAAAACCGAATCATGTGTGTTTTTATTTAATTAATTATTTTAATTCAAGACCTAGGAAATGTTACGCGCTTCTCAACCTTCATGAAATAATTAACTTCAGATATTTAATTTGTTTTTTTAATTTTATTTTAATTATTTTAAAAAACTTTAATTACCTAAAGAATACTGTGTCAGTTTATTTTTTGATACACAAAAAAAATAAAGACTGCAACTTCAAGACCGGGCAGACGTTGTTCTGACACATATTTTGTCTTCTATGGTCTATTTGGTCCTATTTTCCACATCATGTACTTTCAACCATCAGTTTTAATATACTTTAGTAAATTCTCATCACATTGCACAAATTTTGCTATGACGTTTCAATAACTGTAATAGTTTGGCTGGTCCCTTGAAGTATCTCAACATCTGCACCACCTACCGGGTCTAAATGTAGTCCTAAACCATACTCAGACCCTCTAAAATACATAACATTTTATTTATGAAAATGAAAATTTAAAAGTACACGTTTGAGATAAAATAACAGAATCGGTTAAATTTTAGTGATAGTAAAATTCCATCGCGATAAACTAATTAGATATTGATCGTTTGGTAATCATCTATTGTATACCTACGCACTATCAAAACAGAAAGAAAAAAATGTTAATGGTTTTCGTTACGATTGTCGATTCCATAGACAATAGAAGAACTGTACAAGGTAACTTCTTAATAAGAAAAAAAAAATCTTATACCTATCGTATTGTAGAACTTCATTGCTTCATTGCAGGAAAAAGATTGTAAATTAGATTCTGAATTTTCAGTTGGGGAGAACAGGGTTGAAAGAGCCAGGGGTAGTAGTAGACTAGTCGACACAACTTACCCCTGATTCTTTCTACCCCGCTCTCCCCCACTGTCAGTGTTAATTCAGAATCTAACAAATTCCGGACGTCTGCGTCACTCATAGAATTCATACTGATTTCTGATACGAATTCCGGATGTCTACACCTGCCCTAAGGTCTATTAAATAAATAATAATAATAATTCTTTAGTCAGTTATATTCCCCATAATTCCCGCAGTATTTGGGTGACCGCTAGTGGCAACATTCCTTAAGCGTTTCCGTGCTTCGGAGGGCACGTTAAGCCGTCGGTCCCGGTTGTTATCGATGACAATCGATAAACTATGTCAGATGTCTTCGGGAAGTATAAAAATTTCCGAGTCTTGGGTTGGCCACTAACCCCTCCGCCAATCCGCACTGGAGCAGCGTGGTGGAGTATGCCCTAGGCCTCCTCAGTTATGAGGAGAGACCTATACTTTGTAATGGGCAATAATAAATTTAACGTCAATGTGATTTTACACTACATAATATTACTCAGTATGTTCAAACAATGTTATAATTAGCATAACTAATTGCTAGTTTGTGATAATACATTTTGTGTGTTATTTTCTTTTTTGACACTATAGTTACTGTAATTTAAAATTCAATATCCGGTCTCTTATAGAGAGCAGAATGAAGTGGTGTTATGTTATAATTATAACAAATTGTATCATTATTATAATGTAGTATAATTAACTATTTGTTTTGTTTATTTTAACTTCATCTTACGTTGTCTATATGAAGATAAGTATACTTTCTTTTAGTGTTAAAAACTTGACAGTATAATGGTTACCATGACGGAGTGTCGTGCAAATGGTACAGTCCTGGGTTCGATTCCTAGAGAGGCGGAATTTGTATGAGTTAAAATTTTTGTACTACGTCGTTGTGTGTATCCTTTGTATATCTTTGTTCTTTGTTGTTCGTTGTAAGGTTAATTGTGTAATTTTATACTTCGATATAAAACCTATCTAGTCGTACTCAAATCACCTAAATCTAATTTTCTGATTGGCGTCCATAAAAGGTTTTATCAAACCCATTCCATCAACTGCACTTGTCGGCCAAAAAAGGACAAATAAATAAATATTTACTAAGCGCTATTTAAGGTTATCGTTACATCTGTGTCGAAACCAATCAATACAACGTCACAACTAGTCGCGAGTACGAACTCGCCCTAACATTAAGCAATCACACTCTGTCGCAGCGTCTGAAATACTTCGTCAAGGTGAGCAGGGGTCAAAAAAGAACCTACTTTCTATCTCGAAGGTCGTCGAATCAAACTCGTCAATCTTTCAAAAACTTATTTATTAACATTAAAAGTAAAAGGGGACCGATAGCGAAGGCACGGATAGAATCGCGAAAAGCGACATGCGAAGCAGTCCCCTCGATAGAAAGGAAATAAATACAAAAGTATGCGTAATCCGAGCATGCGACGGGCGAAAGTGGTCGCAATATTAACAAGCAAAGCAAAACGCTCGCCCACTTCCGACCGCCGCGTGCATTACGCAACCGCTACATAATAAAATCACAACAAAACTTACAAAGTAATTCGAATCGTGAAAGTAATGACATGGCGACTGACTTACATTAACTAACTTCGTCGACGGTCGGTTCCAGCGCGTGGTTTTATTCTCGACGGTGAGATATCGCTTGCGTTAATCGCGAGAAAACTGTGCTAAATTAATAACAGTCATCGTAGCTCGCGATTACGCAGTGAATCTCGCCGTTCCGCGGTTCCTCCGCGGTTCCTCCTCAATAGGAGTCTACGATCGCTCAGGATGTCGACTTTGTTTATTAATTTTGTGCTCACAACTCGGACATTCGTGGACGAAAACTCTACCACGGCTCGCACTAACCGCTCGCGACAATAAATATCAATAAATTACATTTAAAACGGTGTCATAAATTAAACAACTAACCGGCTATCTTAACCTAAATGAGCTCGTCGATCACAATCGTAAATACAAAACAGAACGCTTCGACGCGACCGGTAACATCTGTCACCGATTGCCCCAAAACCCGACATACTGATACTTAATAATAACGCACGCGAACACAAATCGCTTCCTCGTATTAAAAACTAGTGGCCATAATGTGAAAGGTAGTTATCCAACGTGATTAGAAAGGTGTCACGGTTGGCGGCCGCTTTCTAGCGTGAATACAACGCGAGGTCCGAGATTCTTCGCTGGCGAGCTGCGGCGTGGAAGCCCCTCGTGCCGTCGGGGACCAGCGGCGTCCGGGGCTCAAACCGGGGCGCGCAGGACAACCTCCTTCCGCCGCATTCCGTGCCGGTTAACGAGCAACCGGACAACCTCCTCGACAACCAGCCTTCGGCACTGCTAGCGCTTCCCGTGCTAGCTTGCGACGCTCGCCGTGACCCGCAGAAGAACGACACTCCCGAGTCTGAGCTGTGGCTGCAAGCGGACTGTCGTCGCGGCACCCAAGTCTGGATTTCAGGCGATCGAGGAGTGAAGAACCCGCTGGAGTTCCTTCTGTAGTATGGTGTAGCGTATCTAATATCGTATTCTGGCTCTGAACCGCTACAACAGGATGAGTATTCGCATTCGTGACGTCGGGCCGGCGGGCGGCGCACTTGCGTCTTCCTCTTCGGTTCCCGAGGTACTCCGTTCAGTTCGTACACTCTCATTCCCTCTTCGTCGGAGCTCTGTAGCCGGAGGGCCCCCCGGGCCGCTTCCGACTCAGTGAACTCTACCAAAGCACACACACAATTCACCAAACTTGGATTTTTGTTAAGGAATTGGCGCACATCAGCCGGCACCGGGTTGCCGGGCCGCAGAACCCTAACTAAAGCGATCTCGCCACAACTAGCGAACAACCTTGACACATTTTCAACTGTCGGACGGTCTATTGGCATTTTGACGGCCACCACAGTCCTGGATGGAGTGGTCTCATCGTAAGCTGGCAGAGGATCGATCCTTCGAAGCTTCGTTCCCTGTTCGTTGATCTCCAACTTCGTAGACCTCTTGAGCGCCTCCGCTACCACCCTCCAATCCTTCGTCAAGTGCTTGACCCGCTTGAAGCTGGATATCAACTTCAGAGACACGTACCCCTCCTTGTTGCGTCGGACGTGTTTGAGCAGGAAGGCATCCTTAGTAATATTGGCATCGGAGAAGTAAAATTCCACTTGCGACACTATTCGGTTGGCCAGTTCCTCGTCCGGTGGGTTGTAAGGTGGTTCCTGTGTTTCGGGAGCGACTTCACAGCCCGAATCCTTCCCGCCTCCGGATCCGGTCTCGGAAGCGGAATCGGAGAGATCGGCATGGTCGTCGGAGGAGGGTCGGCGATCGGTGGCGATGCCCTCGTCTGGTTCGGTCACGCCCTGGCTGAGAGGGATCCCCTCCATGTCTTTAGCGCGTGGGATTGCCACTATTGCATTACAGGAGCGTGCGACTCGCTCGATAGCGCGGATCGGACTGCGAGCGCGCGGCGGCGGACACTGCTCTTTTATAATATCGGGGGGATGTGCGGTAAAAGGCGATCGGAAACCGAGAAGTGAGATGACATTGCAGACTAAGAGGCGCTGTGCGTTAATTGTTTAATTTAACATGTGTTGACTGTTGTACGGAATGATTCAGATCGCGCACAGATACTTGTACTATATTTAGCGGTATTGAAATGAGCTGAGATCAACATTCAACACGCATAGGTACTGGCGAATCGTTGCGATTGTTGGTGGTATACGCACGCGATGTTGGTTATCACGATAACTCGATAGGTTAGTAGTTATCGGATTGAGTCGATGCACGGAATATCTGGTGGAATTGGTTCGCAAACTGAGTGCGATATTTACATAATATGCAAAGTGAGCACAATAGAACGATGATTTCAATTATCGCGTTATCTAAGCCTTGCATAATAACTGAAAATGAGTGCCTTAGACGCTTAGAATAAGTGTTGAGGAGAGAGTGAGATCCTCACGATATTTTGACCCAGTTACTTAGTTAGCAACTATGGATTAACTTAATTTATCAAATATTTATGAACGTTTTAAACGATAACCATGGATAACACACACTGATTGAGAACAGTTTAAAGACATTATTCTTCTACCTCACAGAGGATTGAACCCAGGACCCTTGGCAATGTATCACAGATCGTCAATCATAATCATCAATTTTATAATTTCATAACCGACTGTCGTTTGTCGCATGTTATGAAATTACACCTTAAAATCTAAGCAACACAATAAACTTATTTAATATTATTTGTTTGATATTTAATAATGTGCAAGATGCGGTACTACATCTCATCATATTTAATTGTATTGACCTAAAATCTGAGCAATTAAATTATTTAATTGCTGCATGTGAACGGTTACTGGGTCAAATATATTATTACGGGTAACAAAAGGCTTTGAAGTACAAATATTCGAAGAGTTCTATTCTTTAAATCTCATATTAACCTTCTTTGTCTACCAGCATAAGTCAAGGATTACTTATTTAGACTTTTTATTGCATGCCGAAGAAATGCGGAAAATTATATGTTAGGTCTAATATTTTATACATTCATTCAACTTTATAAATTAAGCAAAATCCTAACTATCTCACTGTTTTACACGTCATACATATATTTCTCAGACCAAAAATATAATAGACTCAGTATTCAGAACAAAAAAGTTAGGTCAGTATTTTTTATTCTTTTTTACAATTTGACATAATTTCACCGAGCACGGTCTGCTTTTACCTACGCTTCTTTGTTCCGAAGACTGCGTCTATAATACATATTTTTTGGTCTGAGATATAATTATGTCAAAAGGAAAGCTTCCTTGACACACAGTTGACATCAGCCAGTGATAATAATGAGTCCATAGTCTATAGTTAAAGTCTACAGATTCAAGAGTATACTTAATAATTATAGGAAATTTAGATAGTGAAATTACAACCATAGATTTAACAATACTATTGAAATTGAATCATCTGGTTGCATACTATTAAAATCATTGAGACGTACAGTGATTTCACTTCTAATACCCGAGAGGTTTGATCTGATCTACAGTAGCTAATGTGTGTGTATGTATGTATGTGTGTGTGTGTGTGTAAGTGTGTGTGTATGTGTGTGTCATTATGTATTCGCCTCGCAACACGGGTGCAGGAAGCGTGCCGCCCGCAGATGCCGAGGAAATGTTTTTCCGCAACAATGACCTCTGCGACGATTTCCTCGTCAACACTTAGAAAGTGGATCTTACATTTACGACTAATACATTGTAAGAAACAAAGTGTAATTAACAATAATTTATGGAAATCTATCTAGACTAACATTTTTAGTAATATTTAAATAACACACTCATACCCCTGCAGTAGGATTCCCGGTGTCGCGGGTGGCATGGACAACACAAATAACTAACACCCATGACCCGAGAACAAACATTTATCTGTCACATAAATATCTACCGGGAAATGGAACCCGGGAGCCCTCGCTTCCCAGGCAGGGTCACTACCAACTAGGCTACGGAGTCGTCAAATCTATAGTTTAATACTTGATAGTAGAGTTTAAGTAGAGAAATTTCGGTACAATTTTAATGCAGGCCTACGAGTTTAAGATTGTATAATTGCAGTTTAATATTAAAATCAACACTTTAAAATAAGATTGTTTAAGTGTACCTACATAGCACAAAGTCATAATAGAACCTTTTATTATGACAAAGACATGAAATTCCGAAATAAGTTGATAGACAATTGACATTTTTATTGA
Source organism: Lerema accius (assembly GCA_001278395.1). Lineage (NCBI taxonomy): Eukaryota > Metazoa > Arthropoda > Insecta > Lepidoptera > Hesperiidae > Lerema > Lerema accius. The sequence continues at coordinate 62,163 of LGAG01000072.1, forward strand.
CTCCCAGTCAAATGTAACAAACAAGTTTATTATTATTTCGTATATTTGGCGTATCAAGTTGTGGTCGGATTTCAACCAAAACGATCCTCGAATACAAAGAGATAGTGAATAACCAAACTCGTAACTTACAAGTAACTAACCGAAGCCGCAGAGCCGATTATATTTGACGGTAACTGGATCATAGGTGGCGCTACCGTCGCGAAACTGTTGTGTCACTAATAAGATTGACCGGATTATTACACAACAATTACTAAGTTCAATAACATTGTTGTCGGCTCCGATTGGAGAAGTTTAGTTATTTTTGCAAACGGAGTAGTATGTAGTTAAAAAATATCTGATTTATTTAGAGTTCTAACAAAATATTGTCTTGATATTCCAAGATCAGTTTCTACGTACTTAAATTAGTGTTTTCAAGTATGGATTCGTTTTTCAGAATCACGATTATGTACGAGTTTGAAATTTGGCAAAGTTAAAGGTAATAAATTGCGTTACATTAGTAAATAAGTGGCGAAATATTTACCTAAATAGTAATTCTACTTTATCAAACATATGTACATACTTCCTAAGAATATTTACAGAAATAAATGGTAGATAAGATACCTAGGTCATTTATAAAAAAAAACACATAAGCCAGATTTAAACGTAGGACGGCCCAAAGTCAGCGATGTATAAACGTAGGTCACCTAAGCTTAGATTTTAAGTAGACTTCAAAGATAGATGATATTTGAACTAAATACAGTATTGTTGCTAAGTGCGATAGAAAACAGCCATATTTCTAGTAACTATCATTGTAATTAATTTATCTAGATTTCTTGATCACTATTATATGCAGATGAGGTATGGTCAAACACCAAGTGTCTTTGCTAATTGAAACGTTAATGCCTATTATAATCTTTAATGTTACGACAGCTAGTGATAAGGGCTTTAATTAGGGCTGTCAAACTGCTATTGTTCCGAATTCTCGGAGTTGTAAAAACGGAACCCTATTACTAAGCCTCCGCTGTCTGTCTGTCTGTCAGCAGGCTGTATCACAGAAACTGTGATAGCAAGAAAGCTGAAATTTTCACATTTGATGAATTTCCGTTTAAACTATAATAACAAATACTAAAAATACGAAAAATTACTCTTAAAATTTTCACACAAATAGTTGTATGGTTGGTTACTTACCTTTCAAAATAAATAATTAAAAAAATAAAGTTAATATTAAACGGGGGCTCCCATAAAACAAACGTAACTTTTAAGCAATTTTTACTCGATTTTAATAAACCTGTAAAAACTTGAATGTTTAAAAAAAAAGTAAGTATCTTTTATAAATGATTAGGTACCTATACGGAACCCTTCATGCGCAAGTCGGACTTGCACTTGACCGATTATTTTCTATTAATGACTACTTTAGTTAGTGACACTTCTGTGTAATACACTTACTATGAGGCGCTACGCCCTCGACGAATCTTCGAGAGCATTGAATTCAGTCAGGGTCTACGGTTGTACAACAGTTATTATTGCGTGTTCTGTATAACTGCTTCAAATTAGACTAATAGTAATGCTGTTATCGTATTGTTATTGCCTCGTGGTTTTACACGTGGGTCTATGGTCGGATCCAATATTATGGTAGACTTTTAATAAACCATTTAAATTGAGATCTACTATTATGGAAGCCTTTTAAAGTTTAAAATTTAAACCATTTTATATGGTCAACGATTATCCAGGGTTACTTAATCTGACCATAAAAAAACAAATTGGGACCTTATAAATTATGGTAGTTTTTTTAAGTTTAAAATTTAAACCATTTAAATAGATATCTACTGTACTATTATGGCAGCGTATTAAAGTTTAAAATTTAAACCATTTCATTTAATCAATTCTAAAGTAGGGTTACTTAATCTGACTATAAAAAAAAGATTCTAAATTACGCGTATAAGTGTATCATTGATACATCTATGAAGAAATGATTTTGAATTTGAATTTGAACATAGACAAGCAGCTTAAAGCTGTCAATGACAGCAGCTAAAAACTATGTGGTAAGACAGATACCTACACACTCGTGTTTTGAAGCAATCTGAAGCAGTGGCTTCATACAATCACGCACGCCTGCTTCAAGCTGTTACGACGGTCTATGACCAGCTTTATTCTCTTAATTTATAACATTACTGCGAAACAGTTTTTATTGTAATAAATCCGTGCTTTGCTAGCTGGTAGTATAATGCCTGTTACGATACGGCATATCGTAGTATCGATACAACACAATTCGATATAATATAGATACGATGAATAACGATATAATTCGATGTCATTACATTGTACAGTACTATTTTGGGCATCCCTAATTGTAAGGCTATTTACAAAGTAGTTCCTTGCAAAAACAAACTTAAAACAAACATACAACCTCTCACTAAAACTAATCTAGGTCTAAACGCATTATACCATCTCCGTTTCGTCTTGGGTAATAGAATGAAACTAAAAAACCTATTAGTAATACCTTCGTGATATAGCAATTATTTTTCTGCTGCCATTTACAACTTCACGTTCCAGTGACAGAACTCAACAAGATAAAATTAGCAATTTTTCACCATTAATTAAAATGTAAATTTAGTAAACAGTGATTATTCCTGGGACTAAGTAAACTGACATCATTAGATAAGGTGGATTGTATAAATTTAGATTATATTGTATTTGAAGAACGCAACAGTAGTTTTTATGTAGATAAATAGCCGATAGACGAGCATCGCCACGAGATGTAAATGATTATCATTGTCCATGATTTTACTACACCAGAGATTTAACTGATACGTTATCTATTAATCAAGAAGAGAGAAAAAAACTATGACTCGTTTTTTTCGTCGTGATTTAAAAGGTAACCAATCTTGGCACTTCTTTTATTTATTTCATAAATAAAAAAATATATTTTAAAGTACCTACACAGAAATTTATTTTAACACTAGTGGACCCGCCCTCGCTTCGCTTCGGGAAACCTACGCCGAAACGAAAGTAAAAAAAAAGTAGCCTAAGTTACTTCTTGATATATTAGCTGTCTGCCAGTGAAAGTCCCGTCAAGATCGGTCCAGCCGTTTCAGAGATTAGCCGGATCAAACAGACAGACAGAGAGACAATTTTTTTTTAAAATGTCATTTCGGTATGTGTATTGTGTATCGTGTATACATACGTATGCATTTAGTAAAAAGCGGTTATTTTAATATAACAAACAGACACTTCAATTTTATTTAGTAGTATAGAGTATAGATATAGATGATGATTAATTTTTTTTTTGCATCTTTTTGTATTTTAGATCCTCAATTTTAATTCAAAGCTAGCTACCCGCCCGCGCTTCACTTTGGTAAAAATATAGCATGTGCACTTACTTACTCGTATAAAGTTTAGGTATTTTTGGTTCAAAGTTTCTTCCCTGTTTTGTACCCTTTGTAGAGCGAAATTGAAAAATCTGTGAAATTATAATGTAAACAGTATGTTGATGAAGTTATATTCTCAAAACCACGTTGATATCAGTCATGAGTCGCCCGTGAACGATCTTTGAAAAACTCAAATTTTGTACATTCTTTTCACTTTTTTTTATTTTCTTGATCAAATATCGAAAAACTGGGAGACACGTATTCAATTAATTTAAGTAAGGAATATTTGTTATAAATTTGAAACCAATCGGTTGATATTTAAAAAAAAATCCATACAAACTTTCGTTGCTTTTTCCAGGAAAACTATAATATTTTCCGGAAAAAAATATAGCCTAGTTTAAGCCCAGACTTAACAGCTATATAATGAAAAAAGTTTTATTCAAATCCGTTCGGTAGTTTCGGAGATTAACGTGTACAAACAGACAAACAGACAAACAGACATACAAAAATTTTAAAAATTGTAGATTCGTACTCAGTTACTGTTTTTGAGTCACTCTAGATTAGTTTTTGGTAAATATACTCAATGTACAGACAAATTTATTTTACTGTTTTATTATAGTACCTATAGATTAAATTATTGTTTATTCTTTAATTTATTTTTATTTGTGTCTGTCTTATTTTTAATCGATATAACAAAAAAAAGACACTGTAAGATTGTTTACTTTTTAAATCACGACGAAAAAAACGTGGTATAGTAATAATAGTTAAATAACAACATGGAAGTGTTTGTTACAAAATAATAAATAACTTTAAACACATTAATCAAGGATATGGTGATAAATAACAATGCCAACGAGTTCCTTCCTTTCGCTTCCCTTTATGGAAAGTGTTGTTGTTCAATTCAAGGAAATAAGGAAATCAAGATACCTAGCTATTAAAAAATGTACACATAATATATTATACAATATTGTACGACCTCGTAGCCTAGTTGGTTGACCTTGCCTGCGAAGCGAGGGGTCCCGGGTTCGATTCCCGGCCGGAGAAAATTACGTGACAAATAAATGTTTGTTCTCGTGTCATGGGTGTTTGTGATGTGTTATTTGTGTTTTCCATGCCATCCGCGACACAGGGAATCCTACGGCGGGGGTATGAGTGTGTAATCGTTTATTATTATTTATTATTACTTTTTAAATCGCTATCTTTCATTATAGTTTAGTCGAGCGTGTTAAGCAAACATATTGAATCTTTCAAAAGAATGTTATGGAAGAAAAACTTGTATAATAACCACAGACAAATAGTTCAATTTAATTACCTTTAAAGCCTCCGGGGCCCTTGCATAGGGCCCCTGATTTTAGAGTGAGATTATTTCAAAATAAAATTAACGAGGAAAATAACCGAACCAGTAAGTAAAGAGTGATTAGGAGTGATATCTTAGTGGTTTGAATGTTGGCACTATCTTAGAAACATAAATGTTTAAGCCGAGAATCGAACCCTGATCTTTCCACCAGTCATGACCAAACCAGTGGTATTTCGAAGCGAAATTGTAAATATTATTTTTGCAACAGTTAAATTGAGGTCAATATCACAATGCCAAAGTTCACTAATATCTGTATCGAAATTGCGTGAAACAGACCTTGAGTGAAAGAGAAATCGAATCGTTTCGTCTCGGTCACACCTTGCTATATAGGGGGTTCTTTTATCAAGTTTGGACCTTAAGTTTCGTCATATCGACATATACATTATACGCTAAAACAGTTTTACTAACCTAGCAAAGTCGGGAAAAATCGAATCAAAATCGATTTGAATCGAGTCAGTTAAAAATAAACCTAAAGAACTCGAAGTCTCGAACGAATGCAACAGTATAATTTAATTCAGCGCCACTGCAATTTCCTTGTTTGTTAATCTGTGCAATATCTGCTTATTATCCCAATTAGAAACACAGAGTAGCTATAAAATGTTTCATAAGAAATGTATAAGTAATGTAGAGACAGCTCTCGTAGTAAATCTCGTAGGTAGTATTTAGTAGCGTAGGCGTTGTCTACTATTCCCCAATAGAAAGGGGGGTAGCCTATTACCAAGGGAGGGGGAAGAGACGATAGAAAAAAAAATTATAGGCAGATTTGCCTTTAAACAACTTACAGAAGATTTGGTAGTTTACAAAATCTAAAAAATAAAGAGCTCATAGTCCGGTGGTTTGTTTAAAGGCTGTGACAATAATCGCATAATATACCTTTAGTAGAGCCATTACAAACGAGCAGACTACGTCATCAATCATGTTATCATATCTCTCGTTCACACTTATAGGTATATCGGAACTCTCGCTGGAATGTGGGAGTGAGAGTTCCGATATACCTATAGGGGTGAACGAGAGATATGATAAAATGATTGATGACGTAGTTTGCACGTTTGTAATGGCCCAGCTATAATCTACTAGACGATGCCCGCGGCTCCGCCCGCGGAAAAGTCGATAAACAAAATATTGATTTTATCCCAAGGGAACCTATAATCGGGATAAAATGTATCCTATGTCCTATTCCTGGATGCAACCTATCTGTGTACCAAGTTTCAGCTTAATCCGTTCAGCGGTTAGACCGTGAAGGAGGGACAAACATCCAAACATCCAAATATCCAAACATCCAAACATCCAAACATCCAAACATCCAAACATCATTACAAACTTTCACATTTATAATATTAGTAGGATTATATCTGCCTCGGTCGAGGTTCGAACCTAAGACTCCTCACTTTCTAGGGTGTTGTTACGGGGTCATAATCTATTAGGAGTTTTACACAATTTTATCCAACTTCTGTTGAATAATCATATCTTGAAATGCTTGTCGAAACAGTAATAATGTATTTGTGTGTGAGTTGTAATAAAACCCACGATAATTCGGCTCATTTCGGTCCGACAAATATCTGGGCTGTAGGTACCTATCATAGGGCTTCTATTTATTAGGGTTGCTTACTACTGAAGCGCACGTAACTTCTAGTTAAGAATGTCATTAACATCATGAAAAGAATTTAGGATAATGCGATGACGTATCTATTTTTAACTGATTTCAAAAAGGAGGTTTCTTAATTCAACCGTATATAATGCTTTATTTGTATTTTCGCGGTTAACTTTGTCGAATGAACCGATTTTAATGATTCTTTTTTTTATATTCCAAGGGTAGTCAAATTGTGAGGACCTCAATAGAAATTGTAAGTAGAAATCCGTTATTCCGTACTCTTCAGTGACATTTTTAAAGTATTTTTTTTATTAATTGTAATAAACAAAATATGGATACGAAATAATATAGAAAAAAAATACATACAAGTTAAATTTTTTCTGTTACAACAAAAAAGCTGACTGGCAGGAAATGCTTTTTGTACCATATTATAAAAATAAAAAAGACTAAATGAACACTAAAATTAATAAATAAAAATAGGTAGCCCAGCCCTTATTAGGAGCAAGGTTAAGAATAATTCTGACAAGCATAGTAATTTGTCTAATGTAAGTAATTGTATAAATCATCATAATTACGTGTGACATTTAGTTTCTTTTAATTAAGTATTACAACTACGCAATAATTGTCAAAAATCCCACTGGAGAATTCATGAGTGAAATGTCATGAAAAGCTTACATAGGATGAGTAGGAGTAAAATCAAATTTATGTACCCAAATGAAAAATAATGTGATATTTTTCACTTTCTAACTAATGATCCATAAAATATGCTTACATAACTTCTACGAAATATAAAAACAAATCGACCTACTTTCGAAGTTTTCCTCAACAATTTTCACATGATCTAAAATTTTTAAATATGCTTATCATATTCTTCAACATAATAAAATACTGTTAACAATAATCTTCTGTTGTTACGAGCTGTTGCCCGCAGCTTTGCTTACGGAAATTATACTTTTGTGGTGATATTTACCCCCTTAAGGGTTGATTTAAAAAAATCGTTGAATAAGGTTCTTCATTCTTTTCAACCATACACCCAAACACGAATTTACAAACTTCTAGCTTTAAAATTTGGGTAATTTTCATACAAACTTTCATCCCATATTTTACCCCCTTAGAAGTTAAATTTCAATTTTTTTTTTATTTGCTCTTCTTAGCTTAGTATCGAAAACCTAAATACCAATTTGCAAACTGTTTGCTTTAATATTTTTTTTAATTTTCATACAAACTTTCATCCCCTATTTCCCCCCCTTAAAGTGGGAATTTCCAAAAATCCGTTCTTAGTGCTCCCCTACACTCTAAAAGGAACCTCTGTGCCAAGTTTCATGCTTCTAGGTCTATCTGTTTAGGCTGTAGCGTGTCTGTCAGTCAATCAACATTTTTATTAAGTATGATTAAAGTAAAATGTTGGAAATTATGTTAAGAAGAACAAAAAGTTTGCCCCGGGTGAGGATCGAACTCACGACCTTAAGATTATGAGACTTACGCGCTGCCTACTGCGCTACCGAGGCTATGACGTGGCAACCAACAATATTGTATACAACGTACTCTCATACTATTTAAATGACAAAAATAGTACCATACCATTCCATAAACATAACCATTACCTTCAAGAATAAGAACAAAGGATTAAAGCAACTAAGATAATTTAAAGACCAATCCGCCTTTATTATTACCGTTGATCAAAAATTACTTTCATTCGGGTCTATGAGTAATAAAAATCTACATACTGTTAGCGATATTCATGTAATGTGATTTTAAGAATATTCTTGTAATTGTATCCGGCTTAGATGTGTTGTTCCGGTTTTAACAAGTAAGAAAAATACATAAATAA
>LGAG01000072.1:70992-82406 GCA_001278395.1 Lerema accius
CAAGTTTTAAATTGTTGATTGATTGGTCAGCAATAATTCAACATTGATTACGGTCTAATAATATAATAATGTCCCATACTATTTTGTGCAGGACTTAACTAAACCATTGTACTATAAAATGAAATAAGTCCAAATAACGAATGGCAAGGTTTAAAAAAATATTATATTCGATTTTCAAACATTTTTTTTTAAATGGTTTATGGCTTGGATGCTAGTCCTTTAAGCTTGCTTAAGCTTAAGGCTTGATGCAATTGAATCTTCAACTTCAAAATTTTCAAACATTTTTCCCCCTAAACCACAGATTAGCGTAAACATTTGTTTTTTCTTAAGCCAAATTCTTTTTTATTTCTGACATCATTCCAATAAAATACCATCGTAATTACTATGGAACACTTTATTATTGTGTACGTCACTTATTTCTTAAGTCTTCGTATTTTTAAGATAAATTTTTATTTCTGTTTGTTATTTGAAGTATTTTTGTGATATATTATCGACTATCTATCATTAATAAAGTATTAGTTCTTATAGAATTTGTCAATATGGTAATCAATCACAATTTATTCTCACTAGAATCGTAAAAGTAGCATATTTTAGGTAATTTATTAAAATCAGGGCGATATGTAGTGTCAAACGAATACTATAGCGATTTGTTATTACCTCAAACGAACCCTAATAATAACTAAAGTAACTAAATATGAGTGAAGGTCGCAGTCTCCAAATTCTTGTACCACACTTCTAACTTATCAATCTATCAATCTTATCATTATCAATCAAAATCAGAACAACGCCCTGCTGATAACATGATAACATAACTATTTACAATCAAAAACCACATTGACCGCGCCTAAATAACAATTACAATAACAATAACATAACAATCTATATTAATAATATAAAGCTGAGGACTTTGTTTGTTTGTTTGAACGCGATAATCTCAGGAACTATTTGAAAAAATATTTTAGTGTAAGATAGAACATTTGTCGAGGAAGGCTATAGGCTATATAACATCACGCTAAGATGAATAGGAGAGGAGCAGCAATATATATTGTGAAAACGGGAAAATTACGTGGGTGGAGCCGCGAGCGATTGCTAGTAGGTACCTAATATAATCTTAATTATAATGTTAGTGTATGTATACGATGTTAATATTATTAAGCTGTTCTAATCTCGACAAACGAGGTCGGTTTGACCTCTAGTTTAAATAAATTGGAGTGATATATCTTGTGCATTATACTTGCAATTTATTTTAGGGAATGCTCAAAGACGAATAATGGAAGGAATCTTCACACTACTTTAAGAACTTTATGGAGAACTCTCAGATGTGTAGGTTTCCTCCATTGTTGGAGACCACCGAAGCTTTCATTCAAAATTGTAAGAAATTTAATTTTAATGTAATAAAAAATAAATGTAATAAAGTTTTTATTTAGTTTCACCTGTCCCGGTGTTTGTAATAAAATCTTGCACGCTAAAGTTCACCGACTTCTCGGTGTCCGATTGAGCTAAAATTTTACACACTGGTTCAGTCCTGATAACAATGCATGTTTATAATAAGCATGATGTGATACTGCTACCAGGATTGGCTCCAGACGATTGAACTCTTCAACAGTTAACAGTAGGGACTTCAAATTTTGCAATTTTTAACTTTTAATTATTTTTCTTATTACAAATAATAAAAGCTTGATTAAAAAAAAAATTACATTATCTTGTTTAATTTGTAATATTTATATGTGGCTGTTTGGCTAATTAGTTTACCGACTACTGCATAAAAACATACGCCGAACTCAAAGCGATTGCATTTACCTTATCACATGTGACGCTATCTGTGTATGTGTGTGTGTGTGTATGTGTGTGTGATCTGGATGACCTAGACACACTAAATGTAGCAGGAAGAGACCTTGTGTCGGAGGAAATCGTTAAGGGAGTACAGAAATGACTAACATGTCGCTTGTCACCTATTATCGTTTTTGTTCGTTAACTTAAAGGTTGTTTACACTTATATAGTTTCATTTATTAATGATGGGGTTAGAGGTAACTTATCGTCTCTCTTTAACACTTAAATCCTACTTCCTACTAATATTATAAATGTGAAAGTTTGTAAGGATGTTTGGATATTTGGATGTTTGTCCCTTCTTCACGCTCTAACCATTGAACGGATTAAGCTGAAACTTGGCACACAGATAGTTTGAATCCAGGAATAGGACATAGGATAGATTTTATCCCGTTTACAGGGTCCCGTGGGATGAATTCTATCATAACTCGAAAGAGATGCATATTTCATGTCATTTCATTCACTAACTATACGAGAGTGAGTAATAGTAACTTTTTATATACATACATTGTTTTATTTTTATTTTAGTATAGGCTAAATTAGTTATCAATATACAGACTGAAACATTGTTTTACTAATTATTGCCTTTCTTGATAGAAAGATCTTTCTGTCTTTTTGGGCAACACGCTAAAAATAATGGACCTATTTAGATAAAACTTTATATTATTGCAGCTACTATGAATCATCATAGTTATAGGGTTCCAGCGTATGTATGTATGTGTCCATTTCTTTGGCATGCTCTACAGACTAAATGTCTTGACTAAAGGTCTATCGAAGCGAAACGAAGGTGGACCACTAGTAATAGTAACTACAGATTATTCCAAGACCTAAAAATGAAGTTATTTTTTTTATTTTTTTTACGATTTGACGTATGTTTCAGAGCACGGCCTGTCGAGCAATGTAACGGAGAACGTTATCATTTGATAAGTAAGATATGTTTTTTTCTACTACGCTCATTAGTTCCGAAGTCTCAGTCTATATATTTTTTCGTCTGTGATTATTAGCTATTAAAATCTGCCAAGTAATAAGGCAACATACCATGAACCGATCAATAAAATTTACCAATCATTTATGCAAAGGTTGCGCTCCTGACATAAGACAGACAGCAAAAAAAGCTGCACATCGAGTTTCCGAGCCGTCACTGCTGACCTTACCATTCGTAGTATTCGTACCTATAAACGGTAATCATATGAATGACAACACCACGATAATTTTACAGTTCAAATATACTTGCAGTACAATTCGCGACTGTATTACAAGGGAATAAGGTTGGGTTTAATGAGGATGTCGTTTAGGAGGTAATGTGGTACCAATTCATATGTAGTGCTGCCATTTGTTTCCCAATGCCGCCAACGGAAGGAAGTAAGGTCATACCAGCCAGTCACATGTAGTATGGGAAAGTAATTAATAGTAAACAGTATAATGAAACATAATAAGCCTCAAAAAAAGAAAAAAATTCGATGGCTGAAAATTGGCGCGATTTTCATGTTTTTTTAATTGTGCCATGTTTATTTTGTTTTTAAATTCTTTTTTGAGCTCCGTACGGCTGCATTTTTACTTACGTCATATTTTTTTTAATACTGTTTAGGTATTTCTTTTAAAACCATTTTACATTAATTAAAAAGTAAAGGTTGTAACTAATTCTAATTTTAGCCCATATGGTGCTGATTTTCTGGACGACCTCTATAAAAAAAAACATAATTTCATACACAGATTAAACTATCGGCGTCTTTAAAATAACCCTTTTTGATAACCATGTAATGTATCATTTTACAACTTAGATATTATAGGGTAATTGTACCAGTAACGGTCAGTAATTATTTCATTAGTTATTACGTAATGTAAATGTAAATAGTAGGTATTTCGTAATATTAATATTACCAGGGAATTTAATTTTTTATAAACCTTGTAAAAATATACACAGTATAAATTAATTTCATATAAAGTTTTAAGATTAATTCTACATTTTAAGTGTAATCAACACACTTTAACTTTCCATATTACCTACTATAACTTTATATATTCAGTTACGAATAAGTGAATAAGTTAGCAAAACTCACTAACTTAACATGTACTTAAATCATTACTTTAGTTTTACAATAGTTAACTTGAAACAATTTAGGTATACATTACCCATTACTTTATTTTTATCAATAGCAATTTTGGAGTTGGAAATATAATCAGTTGCTATGCTGTGTAATTTTTGAAAAATGTCTACAACTTGTGATAAACTAAATTAATGTCCATCATTGGTGCACGAATCTTATTTTAATCTATCAATAAATCTATTGACCTGTTATTAAGTTGTGAGAACCGTTTATACAAGGCAAGTGGCTCCACCTACCGCGGTCCGTGGCCATTAATCAAACTAATGTTACACTACACATATGATTTGATTGATTCGGTGAATTATGAGTTTATCATCTGTTTCTGAATTCATTTGCGAGGGCAATGTTACAAAATATATACTACACAAGCTGTTTATGTACTGGAGATTTTGAGGTTTTTTTTTGGTACATTTTAAGATTACTTCGATATTTTTTAGTAATAAACGTAAATCCAGTCTTGATGATTAATGAACTATTTTTTCTTAAACTGAAAGATTAGGTATGTTGAATTTTGCTTAAAAATCTACAATTTAGTCCTACAAAAAATATCATTGATAAAAACGGAAGATCAAAGCTAATCATAAAAAAATTTAAAGACTTTATAAACTAGCTTTCCGCCCGCGGCTTCGCCCCCGTGAAAGTCGGTTAGATCGCGCGTCTTTTTCGCGATAAAATTAAAAAGTATCCTATGTCTTTTCCCAACTTTAGTTCTATCTTCATACTAAATTTCATCAAAATTGGTTCAGTGGTTTAGGCGTGAAAGCGTAACAGACAGACAGAGTTACTTTCGCATTTATAATATTAGTATAAACAATTTAATAAGGATATTTCAATCTAGTCTCATACCTATCGCCATAGCCTTCCCTTGAACATAGAAACTTGAAAAGCTTAAAGCACTTACACACCAAAATTGCTAGGTACTTATTAATAGCCAATAGCCATAAACACAACCTATAGTATATAGTAATACGTAGCCCCCTTTAAGTCAACAAATAAAGCTTTAAGCTGACTCCAAGCTTTAAGTTGAACCACAGAGCTTTCAAAAACCATTTTCCCGAGGAACTCTAAAGATCGACCCGGCATGTCACTCACGATATCCATTCGCGATACTTTCAATGCCAAAATATAATAAGGTCATGATCACATACCTACTGTACTTAAGGTCTGTTTATCTTGCGGCGTGAGTCATAGGCGGAGCGGGTGTGGACACATCTTTATTGATAACCTGAGTTTTTTATGGTTTTAAGATAGCAAACGAGCTGACAGTGCCACCAACCCCTGTCCATGGACATCGTATCAAACTTCGAGTTGACTAAGGCGGGCTGTTAGTTGGTTAGTAGGTAGTTATTTATAAACATTGTTTAATCTTTATTGATAACGAGTTTTTTTTATGGTTTTAAGATAGCAAACGAGCTGACAGTGCCACCAACCCCTGTCCATGGACATCGTATCAAACTTCGAGTTGACTAAGGCGGGCTGTTAGTTGGTTAGTAGGTAGTTATTTATAAACATTGTTTAATCTTTACTTAAGTCAAGAGGTTGATGTTTTTCAGGCGCATGTATGTATGTATGTATGTCGATTTCTTAGACACGCTCTACAGTTCAAACGACTTGACAGGTTTCAACATGTTAGGTTGCGATTATGGAAGTGATATTAAGCTACTTATAATTATTTCTAGTATACAAATTTTGAGTAATTAGGTTTTTGGTTTTTCTATTAATGATTAGTACCTATGTAGTAATATTTTCATCGTTTTTCGAAAAATTTTTTGCCGAGAAACCAATTTCTAAAGTTTAAAATTTTAATTTAAAACTATTTTTTTATACTAGAGGACTCACTTTGTGGTTAAAGTTTAAGGAAATATTCTTCTATAATATAAACTTTAAGTACCTATGCCTAATCTTAAACTCGTACATGACTGAATTATCTTACCTTTTACGTATTAATTATTCTACAAGTTTTCTATTTAACGCTAAGAATAGTTTTCTTTCTAATAGAATAGATGTCACTGTAACGTAAACTATAAATCAATACATAATAAGTTATGGTCAAATTCCGACCACAAAGCGTATCTAGTATATTACTACTATACAGTCGAGTTTCCGTGCACCTACCCTATTTACCCTACCGTGCTAGGCGTTTCGTGTTTATTAGCTAAACCAAAGTCATGTAATCGCACGGGTTATTTCGAGATATCTTATCTTTTACTTATTCAGTAAAAACTATTGATTACGGCGAAAATTGACAAACAATGCTTGAAAGGTTCCCGTAGATTGGCGATGTTAGGGTTCCGCGGGCAATGATAAAAACCCTTCGTAGTAAAATATTAACTTCAATAGGGCGTTGTATTATAAATTAAAGTACGGTACGGTGGTACATTGATTGAAATATTATAACGACGACGCATTCATTCAGTGTTTATTAAGTATTAAAATTTCAGTAATATTAGATACAATTTAATTATTTATTTATTTATTAATGGGACACACAAATTACACAAAAGTTAAATTTATATTCTAATAAATAATCTTAATGTTTGTAATGTACCCACAATTATAGGGTGCCACAAAATTCACAAATTACGTAAATACAAAAAAAGTAATTTAAAATATGCTAAGCTATTAACTAATTAATTATTTAGCTTAGTACGGCGGCAAAAAATATCATAAACAGATAATAGTAGCCCCTATGAACTACTATCAGATAAAAATGTAAAGAAGTACTTCTAACATATAATTATTACTTCGTGTATTAAAAATTGGGACTATTATGTATAACACATGTCTGACTCTTATGTCTTTCTGAAACACTTTAATAAAATTTAAGTTTTAAAGAGACGCATAGGTATGAGTACAATACACAGTCATTTCGGTCACAATCTTAAAGAGATAAAGTATTAAAAAAAATTGGTAATTGACTTGGTAATCCTTGGTAAAAAATGGACATAAAACATACATACATACGCTAAAAAATATTACGTTTCTTACGCAGTGGGATAAAAATTATATCGACTACAGAACCCAACGTTTCTCATACAACTTAACAAGTTTTCAGAAAATGTCGAACTTATAAATATTTAATTTCAAAGTCAGATTGTCCATTAACTACGTTACGTAACAATTTATGTAAACCGATGTTAAACTATGTTAACTCTAATTACTGGCATCGATAACCTGAGAATTAACTATTAGATACTATTGATCTAAGAGAAGATTCAATTATGGTTTATTGATAACTCAGTGATTTTAATTTTGTATCCTGCTCGAAGGACCATAGTTAGATTTTTTTTATATTATTATCACGCAATTTTATATTTAACATTAAGTATTTAAAAATAAAGTCATAAATATCGACGTAAAAAACAAGATTGTAAATAAAAAAAGTCCAAGCTTTCGATAAGCTAAAAAAATCGTTTAAAAATCTTATAAAAAATCGTAACCTAAAAACTAAAGATGAAGGTGTTAAGGTGAATAAATGAAAGCCAACACGTTTTTGACGTTATTACGATAAAATGTATTATCAATTTCCGACTATCCAATCCTTCTAGGAGCATTTCTGTCAGTAAAGCCTCTTCAATTATGAAAACGTCAGAAAAACCCGGGTTATCCTACTAATATTATAAATGTCAAAGTTTGTAAAGATTTTGTATAAAAAAAATTGTATGTTTGTAAGTCCTTCACGCTCTAACTGTTGAACAGATTAAGCTGAAACTTGACACACAGATAGGTTGCATCCAGGAATAGGACATCAGATAGATTTTATTCCGATTATAGCTTCCTTTAGGATTAATCCAATATTTTTTAACTACTCTTGCCGCGGACGTCGTCTAGTTATGCCATATTATGTCGCTAAGCTTATATCTTACACCAAATGATCTACGAAAAACACCTGCAAACTTGTATCAGTAAACATTAAAATCGTGAATGCTCAAGTTGTCTAAACGTCTCACTGGCAACACATACGCCAAATAAACTCATCTGACTGTCGAAATCGAAATAGCGAGATTGAATTTTCGTGACCGCATTTATTACTGTTGAGATGAGCAAATTAGTTTCGATATGTACTTGGTCGATTAGTTGAAGAATGGGATTACATGATATAACCTATTTATTTCTTGTTACGTGTTACACAGCCATTGTTCGAAAGAGACGCTAGTAACTAATTATAATATGTGTAGGTCCCATTCTTTATCCTATCGAGACATTAATAATAATGTCAAATTAAGTATGTTTATGCAGACATAATAATATAGCATAAACAGATAAAATAGTAATAATGTCGACCAAGTAAAATTTGCTACACACACATCGCCTCACTTTAGGATTTCCTATATCGTGTCTGTCATAGAAAACATAGACACACAGAAACCCAAGAACCGAATAAAAATCATTGAAATGTTTGCCTCGATGTAAATCGAACCTAGGACTCGAACATCATTAACACCTTCCCATTACTTATCTTACTCAAATTACTTAACTTACTCAACCATTATCCCATACATGACGTCAATTGCGAATTACAAAATAACGTCCATATTCATTGGCACACAATTCACACATGAAGCACTTAAAACACACATAAAACAATTTGGACACTTGAAGAACACCGACAATTATTTTATAGCCCATTTAACTGTGGTTTATGTCGCTAACCAAAGTTTATAGCCTCAAAACTGTCGGCCCTATTGATCTCATACGAAAATCGATGCAAATATGACGAATAAATTGGAAATTTATTTATGATTTTAATTAGTGATTAAATTGTGTTACGGTCGCGCATAAATTTGTTTTAATGCTTTAAAATTATTTGGATGGTTGTTTTGTGGTTTTTTTATTGTTTTTTGTTATTTGATACAGAATCGGAAGAACTATTATTGATTACATATTAGCTACGTTTCTCTGGTTTGAGGGTAAGTATAAAAACATTGCAAAGAAGCAGTGATAGCGTAGTGGTTTGAACGTTGGTCTCTCGAACGGAAGATCTTGGGTGCAAATCCCACGGCACGCACCTCTAATTTAAAAAGTTATGTGCATATTAGAAACTAATTATCACTTGCTACGATGAAGGAAAACATCCCGAGGAATCATCGCATCAAAAACCTGCACGCCTGAGAGTTCTCCATAAAGTTGTCAAAAGTGTGTGAAGACTGCCAATCCGCACTAGACCAGCGTGGTGGACTATGACCTGTACCCCACTGTGAGAGGAGACCCGAGCCCAGCAGTGGGACAGTTATGGGTTGCAATGATGATGATGATGATGATGATAAAAACATTTTACAATACCCTCGCTGCCCCTAAAATACGTTACCTAATACTTGAACGACCTAATGTAAAATTCCAAGTTACCTAGTTACATCATAAACGATTGGAACTTGAGACCTCCCAGTCAACAAAAAAACAAAACAATTAATATCAGCTACCATAACCACTCGCCAATTTAACGGCCCGAATGAAATGGCTTGCTATAAATTAAAATTAATTTTAATCGCACTTAATAAACGATTTTTTGGACAGTTAATAAAATTGGATCTCGTAACAAATATTTATCGCATATACGAGTACATACTGGGACATAAATTATGTCCAACTTGTCCAATGTCCTTCTTTCGTTTGCAATGAACTTTTCTCAGCTTTGCGTATGGGCATAAAGGTCGCGCTACACTTTACTTTGTAGTTATGGATGGATGGATAAACAATTATGATTATGATTAATGGTTATAATAATTAAGGCTAGTGTAATGTTGTTAACTGCCTATATAAAATACTATTTTATGTAAAAACGAAATGATCTTGGTAAATAATTTGTATTTGCTATTTGACATGAAAAATTATAATTTTTAAAACAAAGAAGAATGACAATACTTTAAATAAAAAATAAAACCTCTATTATCTGTGGCAACAGCTAGTTTGACAGAAAATTGTCCAAATCGTCACAGTTTTTACTTCGCTGAGTAAAGAGATAAGTTATTTTTTATGTTTTTTGAGAATAATTTTTGTATGTATGTCCATTTCTTTGACACACCCTACTACCTAAACGCTTGATAGATTTCAACATAGTGTCATTGGATTTGTGTCGATTGTGAGAATTATAGATTATAGGTTTTTGAAAGTATCCCGCCAATCTACAGCAGTCGGGTTTTTGTTAATGATTGTCAATAATTCTCCATAAAGTTGACAAGAAGTGTGAAGTCTGCCAATCCGTACTAGGCCAGCGTGGTGGACTGTCCTGTACTAGATTGTGAGAGGAGATCCGAGCCCAACAGTGGGACAGATATGACGACACTGTAGCCTAGTTAATAGTGACCCTCCCTGCGAAGCGAGGGATCCCGGGTCCGATTCCCGGCTGGGGCAGATATTTATGTAGCAGATAAATGTTTGTTCTCAGGTCATGGGTGTTGGTGATGTGTTATTTGTGTTGTCCATGCCACCCGCGACACAAGGAATTTTACTGCGGGGGTATGAGTGTGTTAGCGTTTAGTTATGTGTTGCGATGATGATAATAAATGAATGATAAAGTGAGGAAGCGCCCTAACTAGCTAAACCCGTGGCGCGCCTTTTAGTGAATTACATTGAAATATTACGTCATACGTATAGCCCTAGGGCATACAGGTTTGACATATCGATATGTATAATTGCAAAACAATGAAATTATGTCTGTCAGTCCGTGTCGGCGAGGTCACAGAGACATTTAAAAAAGTTAAGGTGAACAATTTGGTGGAACTTTTTAAAAATGCCATACGTGGCTACCTTTTTATTGAAGTATTTTAAAATTAGCAGGTTGTGTTTATGACTGCGCCAGGAGTTTGTATGTATGTATTTATGTATGTAGGTATGTCCATTTTGATACGCTCTATAGCCCAAATTATTTTTGATTTTTTAATTTTAACATGTGAGATGTCATTGGGTTGGTTCTCAATGCAGGACTGATATATCTTTTTTTTATTACGTCACTCTCAATTCCCAAAAAAATATGTAGATAATTTTAGCAGTCGTTTTTTTATATTAATTTGGTCTAAGTAAATTTTTTATTTTTATTATACCAGCTTATAGACTACTTTTTTTTAACATATTCAATGACGTAATTTCTAGTGCTCATAGATATGCAACCTTTTCATGAAAAAGGCATGTGGTAAAATTTAAGCTGTGTTAAGGAAAAACCGGCATCGAATATAAACGATTGACACACATGCACTGTATACGTACACATACGACCTTCATCGTGTGAGACAAAATATTAAACTGTAACTTAAGGTTTTAATGAACGCAAAGATCAGGGGTACGAAACAGTGAACATCCTAGTTTATACATCTGAAAGCGTGTGAAGATGTTTGGATGTTTGTATTTCCTTCACGCGTATTAACTTATGGTCTAACTTATTCATAAAAGATTCTTGTGAATTTATTTTACTAAAAAGTAAAAAGATTTTTTTGCGACATTTTTACATTCAAATTCAACCTCATTGCTTAAACTGAATAAAA
>LGAG01000072.1:95925-110416 GCA_001278395.1 Lerema accius
TTGTTACTCACACATAATTATACACAGTTACCTAACGATAACTGACCTAGTTAGTGCTGTTAAATTTACATACGTAATGCGCTAATCTACCGTAAAAATATGCATATGTGCTGCATTTATGTTATATAATCTAACGAAGTAATTGGTGTTATAAAAATTGTTATTTAAAAATACAAGAAATAACACTAGTTTAATGTCCCCATGGAAGACTTAGTTTGAATACGACACGCATTTCTAATTTTCGGCTTATATGCGTATTGGAAAATAATTATCACTTGCTTTGATAAAGGTAGTTATAATGAGGAAACCTGCACACTTGAAAGTTATCCATAAAGTATTTGTGGTACCTACTGTACCTAATGATGCCATCCGTCTAGATTTCTCTGAATTTGTCCAAGTTCAGCAGACATGCGGGCGGAGTTTGTAAAAAGCGTGCCGGGAAAATTAAGAAACTTTTCATGTCCGGGGAGTGCCAGTTAATTAAAACCAACCGACTACAGGTAAAGTTTTAGGTTACAAAAGTAATAAAACAATAATATTATGAAATACCAAGAACCTAATAAATGATTAATAATAAATTAATTTCAATCAGTTGTAGTTACTATTAAAATACGCCGAATTAGCCAACTTCTGAATTTCAAACTTCTCAAAAGTGATATGTTATTACTAGCTCCTGTACCGACAGCAAAATCAATTACGGTTATTTTAATGTATTCAAATGTATTTCATATTTTGCAACGCAATCAATTTATTTCAGTTTAATGTCGGTACAGTGACAAATAAATATGTGATTTACATAATCCTGTTAATAATGTTTTCCGAACCATTCAACTGAGCCGACTACGGTGAAAACCAACAACGTCGTTTTAATTAATAACATGAAATTACAATAGTTAATAACCCTGGATTGATGTTTATTCTTATTTAAAATATTCTTCACTACGATGAAGAGCTGCTATTGATTTGAAACCCCAAATTTTTTACCAATAACATTGGTAAGTACGAAAACTAAGATCTGACGACTGACAAAAATTAAAAATCTAATTATTCCGCTCTTAATTACAAGTTGTTACTTATAAAGAAAACTCAAAAGTATTTTATGCATTTACATCTGTAGTAAAATTTGTAATATAAAATATTAAAAGTTAAGTGTGTATCTACCTAGTACAAAAATATTTATATTTTTTTTACAATAAGTATTTTTCATTATTGTACGTTAATATACATATTAAGCGATATTTATTCAATATCCAGCGTAAAATATTTTTTTTATTTTTTTCTTTCTTTCATACATCAAAACCATAACCAGTGGAAGTAAAGTAATAAATAAAGCGGGACCTTTCATTTAATTATTTTGCCGTCGGTACCTGTAGTACATATGTCAGCATGTGTGACTGCAAGGCGAGCAGCCGCGCCCACTACACTGGTTTACTAGGGCGGGGAACTGGATCTATCGATATCTATGATTTTGCAATGAATTAAAGCTAATTGTGCTATTTTTTAGTAACTTCGTGAAACGTAAAGAAAATTGTTGTTGAAATTTAAAGAAATAAAAAATATTTAGAAAATAAACCTAAAAAAATATATTATTTTATTTATTTACTTAATAAATGATTAGATTTTTTAATTCTAGCCCTAGAGGCCTAAGTTAATAAAATTTATCATTTTTTTGCAGTTGACTGGCATTTAAAGGTAATATCTAAGTAAAAAACAGTACAATGTAAAAATAATATGGTTTTATGGAGCCTTTACGACGCAAAACATTTTACATTAACCGATCGCAGCCCATCACTAGTCTTCTCATTTCGGCGACAACACTAGCCGGTGTTGAAACGCACGTGTGATTGTGCAAGCGCTCCAACACTGCGGCACAACCGATCAGTAGTTTAACCGCTACGATAATACTTGCTTCGGATATCATACGAGTACCGCCTACTATTAAATGTTATGAGTTATGACCCATAGAGGCTTGCATATGTTACGTAATGTTACAAGGGAACAGATGAACATACATACATACATACATATATATATACTGGTCAAAATCATAACCCTCCTTTTGGCTTCGCCGTAGTCGGGTAAAAAGGGGTCTTTTGGTACTTACTTTAAGTACTAGACGAAGGCATTGTCTACTTATAATCGAAATCGAATCGAAAAATGGCTTACAAACCTTCAGCTTTGCAAAAAACATAAAGAAATCAATTCGCCTATATAATCTTATCAATGTAGGAACCTCGCACCACCAATCTGTACTTTCAAGACAGCGTGGGCCACATTAGGACCTAAACTCTTAAACTGAAGGTTATTTGCAGGCGTTGACGAATTGGTCTGTTGTCAGTGTTAGTTAATTAAATACGTTCAAAACACCAGTTAGTGTAGGAAGGCGTGGTATTAGGTAGTCTAGACATTAACTAGAGACGAACAGATTGTTAATTACCTTGTCTTTGCTTTAGTAATATTCGATTAGGTAATATTTCCTACAGCTATTCTGCAGGGGCGGATTGTGAGTTTGTGGGGCCCGAGGCTAATACTACTTTAGGGGCTATTTTAAATTCTTATGTAGAGTATAAGTATCAGAAAAAAAAATCGGCTGATAAAACATAACATTTTTCAATAGTAAAATGTACCTACTCTTTAACCGATCTTAATGTCAATTTTAATTTTTAATGGGGCCTAGGGGCCCTTATTATTTACAAAATGACCGTAGTTAGAACCACCCTTGGCTATTCCCAACATATCTTTTTACATAAGTCGTTTTGTCAATTCTTATGGTTCACCGAACGCAGTATAAGGTACGGATCTCTCCACTTATAGTCAAGTATGAGAATAGGTTAGTAGTTTCTGGCTAAATAACTGTTAATTAATTAATAGGAGGGAATTAATTATTCTAGTGTAGTCGACTAATAGAATAGAAACAGTAGAACTTGATTGTAATTTACAATTTCAGTGTTTACACTTAGCTATTTAAGATCCACGTCCACAATTACAGTGGTGAAGATGACTTGTTATATGGTTAACAGTTAAATAAAGGTTTAGGTAACCTGGCGTTAACCCAACAATGTCAGGGTAAAGAATACAAATAGATGTGTACCCGGACATTTAGTCAGGTCATGGAAATAATAAATAACGCTACACACAGACTTTAGTCCCAGGTTTCCCGAGCTGTGGGTGCCATGGACAACATACATATATTGACGACCTCGTAGCCTAGTTGGTAGTGACCTTGCCTGCGAAGCGAGGGGTTCTGGGTTCGATTCCCGGCCGGGGCAGATATTTATGTGACAGATAAATGTTTGTTCTCGGGTCATAGGTGTTAGTGATGTGTTATTTGAATTGTCCATGCCACCCGCGACACAGGGAGTCCTACTGCGGGGGTATGAGTGTGTTAGCGTTTTAACGTTTATACCTAGCCTTATGATGACGGTCATAGTAAAATACGTAAATTTGAACCCCGACCCTCGCCTTGAACACAGCTTATAACCCGGCAATGCTGTATGTAAGTCGTGCTAAAATTATAAATGTTTAGTTAGTATTCTCGTAAGCATTCGTAAGCATTTGAGGTCAAAATGTAGGTGACCTAGACATCTGTTTATCACCAATGAGACAGAATATATAGGTACCAGTGTTGATGGATTACTTATTAACTTAATGGGCCGTTCAAGTATTACGTCGTCTACTATATTATTACGACTATATCGAATTTTTTAGGCGAATAATTGTTTTAGTCGAATTATCCGTAGACGGTAGGTAGGGTTTTGATTACCAAAGGTCAAAAATAGTTTTTTTTAAGTTTGGCTTATTTCAATAAAAGAAAAGCCTAGGTAGGTATTTTACATAAATTATTAATTTTTTTTTTAGAAATATCTACTTGAGTAGTAATCTAAATAAAATATAAGTATAACATTAACCGACTTTTAAGACTTGTAATAGCTCTAAAGTAAGGACAGTTTAGCAAATAAAATGCAAAGTATGCAGGGTAGGGTCAGCATATGCGGATCTCATACGCAACGCGTGCCGCACCTACCGCGCCTTGACGCCGACACACATTCGATTTCAGTACCGACAGCAAAAAAAATTGTTTAATTTTACATTCATATTAAATTCGAGATTATTCTTCCACGTATTACTATATCATATAAAGATTGTGACAGGAATTAAAGTTTCTATTCTACTATATGCGTCTGTTTCGAACTGTAATTTTATTTGTGTTTAAGAGAGACGTAAGCATAATTCCTACTAACTACATCCTATAGTCACAATTTTTAAGAAATCTAGTAATAGAGATTTTAAACTTTGTCAATACACGTATACATGTTATTTTGTACTTCTAACATCGTTTTGGAAAAGTGTAGGTATTATTTGAGGACAATGAACAGAAAAATAAACTTCAGCACATCATTTAAATACTAAGATTTTCTAAGAGTTTCTAAAACTCAAAAATAACATGGATGCTGTTTTTAGACCAGCAACGCGCGGTGATGCCTTTGCCACAAAACCACTTATCATAAGGTCTCCTGCTACTAACTATAAAAAAAAACTACTATCTCATAAATTAACACAAAGATGAAACACTCCATAAATACTAATAACAGTTTACATAACATGCCAATTAAAAAAATAACATCCATTCTCAAGTCACGATGGTACATTTTTTTCCCACCGTACTGACAGAATTGCGACACAGAGTTTGATAAACTAGATAATAATATACACTCGTACACATGGAATACTATTGACCACTCCATCATTTACACATACACTTATTACTTGACATAATACTGATAAATATTGCCTGATATACGCTTGATATACACAATTACACATTCATTTGTTTAATGTATAAATGCCTTAAGTACAGTCAGCATAAACGTTTTTTTGCTACACTATTTTTTGTAGGGTTTTTTTTTTATTCCCACTGAATGGATAGTGGATTATACACAACTAAACTTACGAAAGCTTAACGCCTGTAGCCATGAGTTAACTGTAACGGTTAAAAAAAGCTCGACCGTTATGCGTTAGTAGGTACCAATATCAATCTTAAGTTAAAGGCATAGAGTTCAATGCCATATAAAATGTAATTTAAACATACGAATGCTTACGTTATATTATATTCCACACTAGATGTTAACTATAAAAGTTCAAACAAAAAGACGTAATATACCTTATAACTTTTGAACAAACATCCTTCCTAAAGAACTANTAACTCGTTTTTTCGTCGTGATTTAAAATGTAAACAATCTTGACACTCCTTTTATTTATTTCATTAATAAAAAAAAAATTTAGAAGTATACACAAATTTATTTTAACATCAAATTATTGTTTATTCTTAATTTTTTTTTAATTTGTGTCTGTCTTATTTTTAAATCGATAATTACAATAAAAAGACACTGTAAGATTGTTTACTTTTTAAATCACGACGAAAAAAACGAGGCATACGTCGTTTGCTTTTCAATAAAGCGTTTTAAGCAACATAGCTACACTATTGTAACATTATGGTGTTAACAGGACTCTTAGAGTAATAAAGAGTATTATTACTATTATTATTTATACTCTACTTAATTATTTATTACTATTATTTATACTCCAAGGCAGGAGTTTATTATTACCGACAATTCCGCGGCTGTTTTTATCTAGAATGCACTCGACATTAACCTATTTGTTGCAAAGCTCGCACGTGTCACGACATTGAACACATCTGGTAGTAATGTGTACGTATGTATGTATGTACGTATGTATGTATGTACGTATGTAGGGCTGTCTGTTTACACACACAAGTACCTACAATAAACTATAACAAGAGACTTAAATAAAGTATTTTTAGGCCAAGAAAGTAGAAGAATATTTAACAATATTAAAAAAAATAAACAGTATTCTATTATTTTTTAAATGCTGGCTTACTCTTAACATTTTTAGTGCTAGGCATTTTGATGCCGAAAACATTATTGATTATTTATATGCTGAAAATCAGTATAATATTTTTTTTAACAGTAAGTATAGTTGGCAACCCTGTTCATAATATTAGTAGGAGTATGAGACATATTATTAACTCAGACCAAAAAATATGTAGACTACGTCTTCAGAACAAAAAAAAGAAGTAATTTTTGTTCTTTTTTTTACGACTTGACGTATGTCACAGAGCACAGCCAATCGAGCAGTGTACCGGGAAACGTTATCATTTGATAAGTAGGTATGTTATTTTTTTCTACTACGCTCATTCGTTCCGAAGTCTCAGTCTAGGTATATATTTTTTAGTCTGCAATTATTAAATCATCTTGACAGAAAACTAATATTCCTACAATACATAGTCGTGATAATATGTCCATGGGTACAAGAACCATCACGCGTGATGTACCAACTCAATACCTTGTTAATGGTCATAGACCATATGGCATCGTCTACATCATAGATAGCTATAGACCTAATGGCTTTAGACTTCCATTAGTAGATGTACCACGCCTTATAGGTATGAGTGTGAACAATTATGATAGGACAAGTGTAAATTAGACTAAATAACTAACATGGGAAACACGTCTGTTAGGTGGATCCTTAGCTTGTAAAAACCTATTAATATTATAAATGTGAAAGATTTATCCCAGGGGAACCTATAATCGGGTCACAATCAATCCTATGTCCTATTCCTGGATGCAACCTATCTGTGTGCCAAGTTTCAGCTTGATCCGTTTAACGGTTAGACCGTGAAGGAGGGACAAACATCCAAACGTCCAAACATCTTTACAAACTTTCACATTTATAATATTAGTAGGAAGTAGGATTTAACCTCATTTTTACTACCTACCTACACTCGACAAAAAAGTGCTTTAAAGTATGGTAGGGCCTACTCTTAATTATGACTTAACAATCATGACCTTTTCTCAAGGATCAATTCCCATTATACAATAGTTCCTATTTAAAAGTGAGATAAGTAAATGAATAACAGTTTTTATTAAAAATTATACAACTTTCGTATTTCTTTAAAAATAGTCAGCTTTCCCAAGCGCGGAAAAGGTAATAAAACAGTCAAAACGACGCAAAAAAGTTTTGTCAGGAGTGGGATTCGAACCCACGCCCACTGAGTGGACTGCGACTTGAATGCAGCGCCTTTGACCGCTCGGCCATCCTGACTACATGACTAATAGGAAAGTCTGATATACCTCATATACCGTTCGTAGCACACGCTGCATGCATGCACATGCATGATGCAATTATTGCTTCTATTAGTAATACGCAGTTTGTACTCATTGCCACCCATAACTGTTCCACTGCTGGGCTCGGGTCTCTCACAGTGAGGGGTACAGGCCATAGTCCACCACACTGGCCTAGTGCGGATTGGCAGACTTCACACACCTTTGACAACTTTATGGAGAACTCTCAGGTGTGCAGGTTTCCTCACGAGTTTTTCCTTCACCGTAGCAAGTGATAATTAGTATCTAACGTTGTACTATAAAGTTTGTACTATACCCCACAAAATTGATTAAATACATTCAGAATGACAGATATTAACAATTACTGACGGGACTACTTTAACAGGACTAACCCGTACGAGTACTTACAGTAGTCATATTAACGAATTAACAACCACTAATTCACTCATTAACACTAACAGGATCTACTAACCAACTAACAGTCCCCCTATAGTCCTACTCGAAGTTTATTACGACGTCCATGGCAGGGGTTGGTAGCACTGTGAGCTCGTTAACTATTTTATCTAATCCTAGGGCTACAATTGTGTAATATTATGTCCTCTTAAAAGACACGTAGCATTTGATGTATCTTCTACAAATAGACAAACACACCTCTCTTGAAATAACAGCATTGAAACTCAAATAAAGACTAAAACGTGGGCGAATAAGTTCCAACCACAATCCTAGGCTATAAGTCTTGCTTTGTCGTTTTGACGTGTGTTTTATCCTGAATAAAGTCCGGCCTGTCTGAAGCGAAAGCGTTACTAGGTCAAGTTTAACTACTCTACGACACATATGTTAAAACCACGTTTAAGCCATAGATTAAATTGGTATATAGACATGGTTTTGATTTTAAGTTTAACAAAGTCATAGGTAGATTTGGCATACCGAAAACAACATTATTATATGTCTTAAAGAACGTCTAAGGCCAGTTTAAGAAAGAATTAGGTAGGTTGGTAAATACAACCTAAATGAATAAATAAATAATGCTATACACTCATAGCCCCACACTAAGATTCCCTGTATTGTAGATGCCATGGACGACACAGAAACACAAACATACACCCAGACCGAAAACAGTAAATTCTTTATTTAAATTTCGATCCCGCTGGAAATCAAACCTAGGACCCTTTGCACGACAAACCGGCGTGGTAACCATTGTGCCATACGGGTTGTGAAATTTTGAAAGATTAGCTATTTAAATCCGGGGCTAAATAATCCCTAAGTTTTGTTCAAAAACATATTTTCGCCATTAATCGATAACGCTATACGCTGTTGCCTTATCGTCTTTGGGCGATTACGATCACTTTCCATAAAGTTTTCTGCTTGACTAAGGCTTAAAAAATCAGTTCTACGCAGTATACGGTCTATGGATCAAACTTAAAGTAGCTACACATGGCTTGAAAACTAGCTTTTACCGCAACTTTGAGAAGTGCAATGTATATTAATCTTTCGACCGATCGTGTGTTAATGTTTGCTAGCGACTGATTGCTTCGTGTTTATTTTTATTTGGAAACGTTATACATCTCACATATACATACAATTATGTAATATTATAAAATAAGTATAAATATGTCAAGTACTTACAACATCTATAGACTTCAACTTACGGTCCCGTTTTAAATATGGCGATGGGGGGGGGAGTATGCCCCATATGCTGAAATCAAAAGAAATTGACATACATACATACATACATATGCTAAAAGCATATAACCCCACTTGCACAGTTGGGTAAAAAAGAGAACCTTAACAAAATTGCGTTATTATACGCGCGTCGTGTGTGCGTTCAAAAAATGTCATGTACAAAGTCTCCGGTATTCAAAACATTATTTGTCAATAACAAACTTATCGACGTAACCAAATGTTTACAATGGCGTAATAAATTGTAAAGAATGTCGAAATACATTAAACAGTGATTTAATGAACCGGATAATCAAATTTAATCCATTTAATAGCTAAATAGCGGCAGATTGAACCGGTGCAAACGAGTGTTATTTCACGGAAAATGGAGTAAACATCTTTGTTTTATATTAATGTCTCTAGGTCAATCTATACCAACAATAATTATAAAACGTTTGTTTGTTTGAACGCCAATCTCAGGGAGTACGGGACCGATTTAAAAAAATCGTTTTAGTATAAGATAGTCCATTAATCGAGAAAGGCTATAGGTTATATAAAATCACGCTAAGATTAATAGGAGAGAAGCAGCAATAAAAAATATTGTGAAAACAGCAAAAATACGCGGGCGGAGCCGCGAGCGGTTGCTATCACTAATAAAAAAAACTATTAACACATTAAGTAGTTAGTAATACCAAATTAATATAAAAACAAAAACGCGACTGCCAACAATTAGGAAGAAATTATAGCCTATGTATGAGAAGAACCTCCCCCGCACCTATTTAAAAAAAAATTACAATACAATCATTAAACTTACTCCCTAATTAAATTTACCCCCTGAAACTCCTTGTTAAGGTATACTTACGAGAATGTTCCGAGATCCGAAATCTTCAAGAATAAGTACACTAAAATTGCAATAGGTAGCTACAAATAGCAATGGTTCTTACAAACTCAGAAACTACATAAATTACAAACACAATCGTATCTCTTATCAGTATTTCCTATCATGCGAATGTTTGATGTATCTATTGTTATTCAAAACAAATTATTGCCTACCGCCATATTATAATTCAAACGTAAGTTCAAGGAATCGACACTTGCGTGGTTTAGAGGTCCGTACATTAATAAAGATGTAACCATTATTCGATTGATTCCATGTCTGTCAGTAATAGCAAATTAATTTTGATAATTATTAGAATGCAGGTTGAAAAATAAAAATCCTTTTTTTTTAATTTTCATAAATTAAATGATTTCTCCGAAATAAACCATAATATCATTTAACTAAATCCTTTAGCCTAGGATTAATTACTCGAGCATAAATTCAGATCATAAATGCATTAAAAATAATAATTAAGAGGGTCGTATTTTTGTTTCAAAATATCATACTTATTATTTAGGTTTGTAAGCACTGAATGTTTTAGGCTGTATCCCCTATTTTCCTTTGAAGGATTCCTGCCATCCTGCCAAATATGATTCATTGGACGAAAACTACACTACGTATACTTTACTACGTCTATAATCATTGTTTATTACCATTCGGCCGTGTTCATTCGGTTCAAGGTGCCACCGAAATTATTGGCGAAATAATTGCAGCTTCATCCTACCTAATGATCATTTATTTCAAAGTCGATATTTAATAATATCCGCTTAAACATCGATACACCTTTTTATTATTAAGGTACAATTGTACTGAACGCTGCATGAGTTCTAGTGTTTTTGTGTGGCTGTATAACGTAGAATGCATTTGTCGTCATATTGTAGGTCTCATAAAGAATTATTGGTAATGTTGGTACCATTTATGGATCTGTGAAGGGGGTAATAAAAATAAAAAACATTTTTACTGCCAACACAGCAATAATAATATTAAAAAAACAAATAGATACGTACCTAATAAGTAAGTGCAGTCTTCCTTAAGCCAAGAAAACAGTTCAATTGGGCCATTTTTACTGTTTTAATGAGACAGCAAATATTATCCTAAAGACGAAAGGAACTCAATAAGGCGACGAACACTTTTTTAGTTATTTACTAACGACTGTAAGGACGTAACATATTAAAAGTATAACATATCATTGACCTCTGTATGTGTGAGTAACATGATAGGTGAAATCGTAACGGATACCTTCACAGTTCAAAGTGAACGATACGAGCAATCATCGATCTACTTTATCTAAAGGAAACGTCTACACTAAAATTAAATGCACTCTCGCTAAATTCTAAGTTGAGTTTAATTTTTAACAATTACCAAAATTAAAGACCAATAAAGAATCGTTTGTCATTTTAGTACTTACCTACCTAGAACTTTTTCTACACGTTATTAGAGGCTTATTAAATATACGGCTAGTAATTAAGTTACTTGCCATCAAAAATCTAGGTTCTTAATAGGAAGAGGAACATGTTTTAGTAAGTTTTTAGATTTACCCAAAACAAGCCTAGTTTGTGCAATTTTACGCTTTGTTTCTATTCAGTACCTAATAAATTCGAGGCACCTATTTAAGCTTTCAAAAAGTCCTAAACTGAGTTTATTATTTACTTATATACTTATATGCAGAAGTAAAACAGTCTAAGATAAAGCTTCTATTTATTTATGAAGTCAGAATTCGTGGCCGCTAATACAGCGCTCCCTACGCCGCAATTCGGTGCAGTAAAAGCTCACGTCAGCGTATGTTACCGATATTACAGTAATTACGTCATACAAATAGTTTTGACGGTCAACAACCGTGCAGTGGGGGTCGACGTGCTCGTTTCGTATTACTTGCGTTTTGCGTACTTTCACTTTTTAATATGAGCGCGGATTGCCCGTTACTACCGAAGCTGTTTCCGATTCAGATAATTCTTATTTTTGTAGCTTACAGCGCCATCTCTTATCTTACAAAGACTTTAAGCATGGTTACGGGTTAAAAATAGCGCCATCTAGTATCGAGTAGATAATGTTCTATTATTTTGTTTCAGTAATCATTTTCCAACAATGTTTAGTATTTTTTTATAATTTACGAATAAGATTATTCATTATTATGTACTTACGACTTAATCTAAAATTATGTACAAAAATATACTCGTACATATCGTAATTTTATTAGATTTTTTGTAGTACTTATAACCTTTGAACGCGGTGGAATAAAAATATTTTTATTTTTTGTATGTTTTTAAAAACCAAATTTTTAAATAAACTCCATTAAAATGTAGCTTAACAAAATGTATAAAGGAATATAGTTGAAAAATCTACATTATTTTCAATCATTTCTAACACGTCAGGATGGCCGAGCGGTCTAAGGCGCTGCGTTCAGGTCGCAGTCCACTTCTGTGGGCGTGGGTTCGAATCCCACTTCTGACAACCCTTTTTCTGTAAATTTTTGTAGTTTTGGTTGATACAATTTTTTTATGTCAGTATAATTAAAATATAATATAAGTACATTTTATTAGACTTAGGTAAATGTATTATCAAAACAACATTTTTATGATTCATTATTCGACAATGTCTTATTGAATGCTATGATAGTAACATACGAAATAATTTAACCAGACTATTCTGTTGAATTTAAGCTCTGATTGAATATTTTTTAATTTACGTGTTTCACTTTAGTGTGACTTTAGTCTAATATTTATAATTTACTCCGTAAATATAGTTTAGATTTGATAGATATCTGTGCGTTTGGACAATGTCAATGTCATTGACTTTGATAGATTGACAACTTTAACATTGAAAGTGACTTTCGGAATCAAAAGTTTGTTTCTGTCCTTGTCAAAACTTTCCGATCAGAGTTTAAAAGTTTTGTAACCTTTAACCTATTAAATTAATTTCGGCCACAATGACGACAATAATTAAAGTAGAAAATGAGCAGGAAATAATAAAAAAGCTCGGAGCGTATATACAAAAGATTTCAAGTGACGCTATCAATAACAGAGGCGCATTTTATGTGGGCCTATCTGGTACGGAAAGTTACACATTTTTTACTTATTGGAATTTTCCTTTCAAACTATTATTATTAATCTTCCATTACACTATGTATCAAGTTAAACAAAAATACTATTACCACTGTTTTTCTGATACCAAAGACCTATAAGTTGTAATTGCGTATCAATATATAAATTTCAAAAAACAAAAAAGCCGATTGCTAGTAATTTGGGCGGCATTTGAACGTCACTTACCTTGTAAACATTCAAAGGATGTTGATACTTAAAACGTTCACAGTAATCTTATAATTTTGCAGATTTTAGCCCTATTTTTCTTTTTACAGGAGGCTCAGTAGTAAAGTACCTTTGCGAGGCCCTGCCTAATGTATCTACAGACTGGTCAAAGTGGGTATTAGCTTTCTGTGACGAGAGAGTAGTGCCAGAGAGCAGTGAAGACTCAACATTTGGCACTTACAACAGACAACTAGTACCTAAAACACCACTAGAACAAAGTCAGTTTGTTGTTATAAAACAGGGGGTTACAGGTTTGTCTTTTCATTAAAAGTGTATAAATTAATGTAGAGGTTAACTATACTATAAGTTTCCTTTTATACTGTATAGATTACAGGTGAGATGGAGTAACCCAAACAAATATAACTGGAGTATTTTCTTAAGTAAGATAATCATCACCCTAAGAGCCTTTTATAGTAGGGACAACTTATTACTATTTTTTAAAGAATGTCTATGCAAGTGTTAAGTGTTACTTCATTGAAATTGGGACTAAAATAAATCCATTTATTCTTATCCATAACTTACAATCTTTATCATACATTACAATACCTTTAGTTCTTTGTGAGTAGTACCTATTGTTGAAAATCAAAAGCAAAATTAAATTTTATTTTACTATATTTTTTTTAATAGCGGAGGAAGCAGCCAAAGATTATACAGAGAAGTTAAGGACAGCATTCAAAGGGGACGACTTTAGATTTGACCTTTTATTACTAGGCATGGGACCAGATGGCCATACTTGTTCCTTATTTCCCAGTCATCCATTGCTAGAGGAAAAAGGTCTTAAGGTGGCACCTATAACGGACTCCCCAAAACCGCCCCCTGCAAGAGTTACTCTAACATATCCTGTTATAAATAATGCTAAGAACTGCATATTTGCTATTAGTGGAGCAGGGAAGGCTGACATGGTGAAAGTGAGTATAAATATACAATTCTTCTTAATCATATCTGTGAATTGACTATAATATGAGCTAGGGGTGCTTTCAAGTATTATGTAATTAAATTATTGAAGATTTTTGTCACCACATTCCTTCCATGTAACAAGTCGTTATGTTTTACTGTACCCCCCTTCTCCTTTCTAAATGTTACGTAACACAAATGACTAATTTCCTCTAAAATTGTTGCCATTTTGCCAAGGAAGAATATTATAAGTATTCCATAGCTTTTTTAGGAATAAAACAATGTTACTAAACACTGTTTGAAACTTATGTAATCTATCATATTTTACATGACCACCTACCTCCCAAATTGCGTTACGTAATACTTGAACGGCCCCCTAATACATGCTCAATGCTTTGTTGAGTCATTTTTCATTGGTAGGAAGATTGTTCCACATTTTTTAAATATTTTTATTTATACCTAATTCATGAATACTTTATTCTAGAAATGTCTATAATGAATATTTAATTCATATTCATGAAATCAATTTCCATTTTACCTTTTGGTTATTCACTGAAGGTAATGAATAGAGAGGAATTCATAGTCATAGTTCATAGATACCAAGTAATCAATTC
>LGAG01000072.1:135205-154196 GCA_001278395.1 Lerema accius
TAAACGACGAAGTTATCCGCGAACACAAAAAAGCATAATAATATATGTATCTTACATTTATATTTTTTTTCTTTATATTATATCTTTTACCTCTTTTTGAAGTTGGTTAAAAATATATAAGACAATAGGGAAAAGCAGGTTAGAAAGAGCCGGGACTAGATTTCATACTGTTAGAAAAATATTTGTGTCTTTTCAACTTACCCCGGGCTCTTTCAGTTCTACTGTTCTCCCTTACTCTCAATTCCTGACGGACAAATTTGCATCTGCGCTAGTCTCACGAAGAATTTGAAACCCGTATCAGGAACTTTGATGTTATAGTTAGTTATAGGAGTTATACTTGACTAAAAACTGTTAATGTTTACATGTCTGTGTCTATCGGTATGTGTGTGTACGTATGACTAAATAACTGTGTCTATCAGTTTGTATAGGCATCTCTCAATGTGTATGTATATCTGTATAAATGTGTGTCTGTCTGTGTGTGTATAGGCATAACTTGGTGTGTATTTATATCTATATAAATGTGTGTGTCTGTGTTGTGTTGTGTATCTGTTTAGGCATATCTCGGACTGTCTATCTATCTATCTCTCTCTCTCTCTCTCTCTCTCTCTGTGTGTATGTGTGTGTGCGCGCTCAGACTCACGAGGGCGCGGTCCGGAGCGCGAGCGCGGGTCCCGCTGGTCGCGCGCCGGCTCGAGCTCTCCGTTGCCGGCGGGCTGCGGGGGCTTTTTCTTTTTCTTTTCTCTCGTCTGCCACTCGCCCTGGAAATTAAATAATTCAATGAATAACCATTGATATAAAAACAAACAACCTAACTGCAGAAAATGGGGCTAATATCTCACTTAACGAACGTCAAAATTAATACTAATAATATAAAGCTAAAAAGTTGGTTTGATTGAACGCGCTTATCTCAGGAACTACTGGACCGATTTGAAAAACTCTTTGCTGTAAGATAGTCCATATCGAGGAAGACTATAGGCTATATAACATCACGCTAAGATGAATAGGAGAGGAGCAGCAATAAAAAAATATTGCAAAAATAATTACGTTAAAAATTTCTCTAGCGAAGCCGCGGGACATTGCTGTGTTAAAATAATAATAATATGAATAACACAAAATAAAAAAAAAGAACACTGTAAGGTAAGGTGGGGTAAGACTAACACACGGGGCAAGACTAACACTGTCTATTATCTCGATATGCACATGAAGAAACGACATGTGTGTGTTTTAGCCGAGAACATTTACGTGTGTACTATCTTACAGACTGGAAGAATTTCGTATTTAAGCTATACATATCGAGATAATAGACAGTGTTAGTCTCGCCCCGTGTGTTAGTCTTACCCCACCTTACCTTATACTATCCCCTCCAGTGTGGTGTATACCTGTATCCGCTGGGTCTCCTCCAGCAGCAGGTTGCAAGCCGCCACCATGTCGTTGTCCGAGTCGTGTAGCGCCGAGCACACCTCCTCCTCTGTGCGCCGGGTCATCTCCATCAACTCGGTCACCTAGCAACAACGATATACCTCGTTTTTTTCGTCGTGATATAAAAGGTAAACAATCTTACACTGTCTTATTATTGTAATTATCCATTTAAAAATACTAAAGAATAAACAATAATTTAATGTTAAAATAAATTTCTGTTTACTTCTAAATATTTTTTTTAATTTAATGTAATAAATAAAAGTTGTGCCAAGATTGTTTACCTTTTATATCACGACGAAAAAAACGAGGTATAGTAATAATAATAAACGCTAGTACCCGCTATCGCGGGTGACATGGACAACACTAATAACACATCACTAACACCCATGACCCGACAGCAAACATTTTTATCTGTCACATAAATGTTTGCCCCGACCGACAATCGAACCCAGGACCGCTCGCGTCGCAGGCAGGGTCACTACTAACTAGGCTACGAGGTCGTACAACCACAGATAATAAGAATAAAAAACAAAGCAATCAACAATTTGCAAGTCCCTAAATAGCCATAATGAATAACACCCTAACCTTCTCCTACAACGGAAAGGCCAAAATGCTATTCAACATGACTATCTGCATTCTCCTTGCCAAATGTTGGTATGGATCTAAGTTTCCGTCAGAATCTGTTAAATATTATATGGCAGTACTGGACTTCTTGAAGCTGCTGAAGCTGACAGCTTCAAACAGACCGTCTACGACCAGATTTAGAAGTAAACTTGGGAATAATTCTGTTTATTTATTTTGCCAAATATTAAACTTTACACTTACCATTCTCCGAACGTCGCACATGTCATCGCTTTTACGATCGATCATGTTTGCCATACGAAGTTGTTCTGTGGTGGCCTGGAACAATACAATATCATGTTAATCCTACTAATATTATAAATGTGAAAGTTTGTAAAGATGTTTTGATGTTTGGATGATATTTGGATGTTTGTAAGCCCTTCACGCTCTAACCGTTGAAGGGATTAAGCTGAAACTTAGCACACAGAGTTTGCATCGAGGAATAGGGCATAGGATAGATTTTATCCCGTATAGGTTCCCTTGAGATAAATGTAATATTTTTTATTGCAAAAAATATGGGGTATTTAAAAACTATAATAGCCTAGATCACATATACATAGGAGAGGAATCCAAAGACAATCCATGTTGAAATCCGTCAAACAATTTGCTCTACAGCGTGCCAAAGAAACGGACATACCTACATACACATATACATACGCTCGAAAAACATCAAACCTCTCCCCCTAGACGCAATCAAGAAATTTTTTTTTCCTCAATGCGGCAACAATACTCACTTGTGGCTTGACTTTCTCCTTAGGAGTTTGTTTGTCTGTTGTCTTGACTTTGTCCTGTTGTTTGTCCTTCCCTCCCTTCGCACCACCCTTGGTGGCGCGCGCACCCAAACTCATTTTATCTTCTAATGTTATATTTACAGCCTCTATTTACAAGCAGCTGGAACAATATAATATATAGCTTTAGTCAAAACATGTATTGTACAATGTATATGTTTAAGTAAGGTAGTGTAGTTATTTTTTAACTGGTCCTATAAGTATAGTCTGCTATGTATTTATTTTTTGACTGGTCCTATTTAGCACGCAGTTTTATGAAAACCTTGTGTCGGAAATTACATATTTTTATGTTATTTACACTTTTCTAGTTATGTTTTAGTGATTTCATCACTTCAATATCATATACTTATATATTCACAAAAACTGTTTTGAGAATGTAAGTTTTTCTTTTAAAAATAAGACAAGTTAAAAAAGGATTTTATGTATGTTTCTTGTATGGTATATTTTATTGAATGCTCAATCAGTGTAATTTAGTAGGTAAAAAGTAGTACAGAGTTCACTGAAAGCAAATGACATTAAAATTTGTGAATACAAATTAGAATAAGTACTTAAAAACTTATGAATTTTTTTTTATGTGCATCAAGCATGAAAACTTCAAATAATGTAAAAATTACATATTACAATATATATTTTTTAAATAGCATACAATTAACAACTATGGATTTTTTACGTAGAAAACTCTACACTTATTATAAAGAAGACTGCAATAACAAACATAACATTCAAATTAGAAGTCTCTTTCTAACTGACGTAATACAAAATATTCACATCAATTCATAATTCAAATTCATGATTCATACTCTCAGACACTGTATCTGAACAAGAGAATATTAAGGCTGTAATATATTATTCAGATAAACAGAGCATTAAATAATGACTTAGGATTACGTCACAGACGTGATATTAGCTATATTTTTGCTCTAGATTAAACTGGCCCTAATTATTCGGTTATACTACCACCAGACTAGCATATTACCTCTTAGGAATTTTCTATATTGAAGATATAAGATTGGTGTCTAGCCATTAACGGCTTACTACTGAGCACGGGTCTCTCCTCATAACTGAGGAAGCCTAGAGCATACTCCACCACGCTGCTCCAGTGCGGATTGGCGGAGGGCTTAGTAGCCAAAATAAAGAAAACCTAGCTTACAAGTGTTTGTTACTAAATTCCTCGAAAAATGCTGGACCAATTTTAATTAAAATTGTGGGGATCCAGTATGGTTTAGGATCAAAATAGGAGCAGAAAGTTGTTGCTGTAGACGAAATATTTCTTGAACACGTTAGTATCTTGATATACTAACTTAACTATTAGAGTTATTGAAACGTTGACATAGCAAAAGTTGTCTAATAAGAGCATTTACTAAAGATAAATGAAAATTTAGTCTTTACTACTTGATATTGAAAACTAATCAACAAGCTATAGAAGATAATTATAGCAAACATCTGCCCGGTATTCTAGTATTCAATATAGATAAATACCACTTAAAAACGAAGATAGTCAAATTATTAGAAAATAAAAACTATTTTTTATTACTCTATTGCAGACATTCGCATCTGAGAAAAGTCTGGGTGTATGAAAAGGTCAATAACTCCAGACTGAAATTATAATTTAGATCTAGTCCAGTTCTATAAGGGTTAGGACTTACTAAGTCTCTTGATATTATCTATGTCTATTTTAAATGTGACTAAATCAACTTATTTACGAATCGATAAATATTTATAAAGCTATCATCATTCATTATTATGCAGTGTTCTTCCATACCACAAAACAAACATAATATACAACAACTTTTAGGGTAATCAGACTTAGGTAGTAGGCCAAATAAAAAGTATACGCATGGAAAGGCCAAAAAATTGAGATAAATACCTCGAGGGATTCAACTAAAAACTGAATAATCGAACAATCCGTGCGTATTAGAAACCAATGTTGTTTTGCCGACTATTGGAAAAATTGAGGACTCCACTAGGTTTTGTATAAATAATATGGGTTCTTTGAAACAAATCCGACATATAACACTCAACTACGTGGAAGTACGAAAGTACTTATTTATTTATACGTAAACGGTTCAACTTTAAACCCTTTCTAAGGATAATGCAGAGCTATAGTTTAAATGAATTGTTTTTAGCCCTTAAGTGAGCTGTAAGTGCTTTTAAAACAAAATAAAAAAATTTCTTTAACTAAAACTGTCTGTCTATAACCAGTGTTTTCCAAATTAATTACTCCGCAATAGCTATCAATAACTTTAATTACAATATTCTCACGGCAATGCGTAACAAAACTAGCGTCAACGTTCCATATTAATAACTCGAGCAAAAACTAAAAACTTATAAATGGAAGGGCAAAAGCCTCACGACGCCCTTGGAAGTGTCATTGACCCCGAGCCGCGACCTACACTTTGACAACCTCTGATCTATACTAAGTAATTGGCAGACAGAATCGCGATGTTAAGTGTAGCATTTTACGATCAATGAAATACGATTGGCTCTGGGAAAGACGCCTAGCATAAGCGTAGCTTTCTCTAGCCAAGATAATAATTATGCTATGGTACAAGAAAAGATGAAAGACTATTACTAGATGGTGAATTAATGTAATATGTACCGAAATGAGTTATTGTTTAAATCCCGAATGAAATTTTACGCATAAAATACTTAACACCATAACAGGAAAATGTTTTAAATATTCGTAAATCCAGAGTAATTAATAATGTAGAATTTATTTAGAATGCATAACAAACATAATGAAAACCTAAGTCTGTAATACATCTCCTCAAATGGCCCCGAACTAAATTTTATTGGGATTTTAGTCGTCAAGCAAACCCGACATAAAAAAGCATAGCTAATAGACTTGGATAAAATCTGGTGATCGTGTAAACGATTTTTGTTTACAAAAACTACAATGGTATAGGGCTGACATCTATCCGGGTTTTCCGGACTAATCCTAGTCTGAAAAACATCCGGGATTGTCCGAAACCGAAAGTTAGTAAAATATAAACAAGAAATTATAAGAAATTTGCACGATTTTTTTTACGAATCTCCGGAGTTTGTGTATATTTTTTTTCTTTTTTTTTTTAATTTTTATCATAACAGCCCTATGCCACCAATCGTAAAAGACCCCAGGAGTGACTGGCCTTACGAGGAATCTACCAAACGTCGATGATGCATTTAACTTCGGCATTGGATGTGCAGTCAGCCCAATCATGAGTGTAGCAGGGGTCGACAACCAATGGCTCACGAGCCACATTTATGGCTCTTTGACACAGCTATTGGCTCTTTCGCAAAATGTTTAGAGCCGGTAAAGAATATTACCCTCCTATTAACAACTTGTACAGTGCAATAGTTGTCGTTCAAAAGTCCTAGCTTCTTTAATAGTGAGGCGGAAATTTGACTAACGAATATTAATTTTTTCTCGGTCTGGGTGTATCTTTCTTTTGTCTAAAGGCACCCACGACACAAATCATTACTACATTACATACACTCATTTGAAACTAATAAATTTTTTTAACACCCACAAACTATTCATATTTTCGAAATGTCTCCTATTCAAGCCAACCTTGAGTAAAAAAAAGGACCTAAATAAATTAGATATATTTTTTATGTCTGGCTCTTCTGGCTCTTAAACGACAAGGTTGCCGACCACTGGTCTAGGGCAACGTTCAATAAGTCTAGCCTAGGTCCCGTCTCAGTGCGTGGGTTCATAAACTGTGACCTATGTAATGACTTTTGTAAGAGACATGAATGAAATATATTTCTACGTCAATAAACTGCGTTGCTTATTAGGTTTTAAGGGTATTCAATTAACGAAAAAACTTAAAATATCTTTTTGAAATTTTCTACGTGGGTGCTAAACCATAATTAAGATTTAATTCTCAACAGATGTATATCAATTTCTAAAAAAAAACGATTTTTTAAAATCGTAATTGACGTATTTACGTAGGTATAGTATTTTTAAAACTGCATTCGTAAATCTCAACTTACTTAAAAATAAGTCTACTAATACAAATCCCAGTAATGTGAAATGAACCCTTAACTCCTTATAACTAAACTAAATAAAAACATAAGAGCGGTTATGAAAAATAAATTCCAGACCATTAAAAGTAGAGCAACTTTAAAAAAAATACATTCATCCGTAAAGAAATTAAATTCCTCGTTCAAATTCTATAATTTTCTCTTCATTTTTACACGACGATTTAAGCTGGTTACAAAAAGTAATTAATAAAAAGACAAAAACAAGACTACGAAACATGGGGTTATTTAAAAAATAATAATAACCTACATAACAAATTGAATGCATCCCACATTGAAATCCTCTAAACCGCTAAGACAAGCGTACCAAAAAACGTATACACTTACATACATACACTCAAAAAACACCCTTATCTCGCTACGGGTAAAAACTAAAAAGCCAACAGATCATTAACACCAGCAGTAATTACTCTCCTAGCACTTTCAATACCGCAATTACCCTACATCAATACCTCTTCAATTCCTCGACAAATGACACGTGTTCGTTTGCCCCGGTTTAATTTCTCGCATGCAATTTACCTGCCCGATTCAAGCGTGTTGCAACCTTGACATGCATACAACATGTGGTAACGAAAACTATCATTGAAGAGGGTAGTTTGTATTTTTTAATGACGTAACCGAGTACACAAGTCATTAAAGTAACTGTATGCAATTACCTAATAAGATTATAATAAGTTGTTTATTAATATACGATTGGTTATTAAACGTATGTATATTTCTGATATTATAGAAATGTCGAATTTACTTTGGAGAAAATTTATATTATCTTTACTAATAATATAAAGCTAGAGTTTGTTTGCTTGAACGCGCTAATCTCAGGAACTACTGGATCGATTTTAAAAATTCTTTTAATGTAAGATAGTGCATTTATCGAACAAGGCTATAGGCTATATAGCATCACACTAAGATGAATAGGAGAGGAGCAGCGATAAAAAATGTTGCGAAAACGGTACAATTAAACGGGCGGAGCCATGGGCGATTGCTAGTTATCGAATAAAAAGCTAGAAGACCCGCTTTTTAATTATTGTCATTTAGATACAAAACCATCACAAGGTAAATTGAAGGAAAAAATTGGCAGGGTAAAATCGATGTAGCCTATGAAAAATATTATGTAGCCTATGTAACACTTACAATACAGACAAATCTAATGACAGCTAACAGTTTCAAATATATCAACTCGTTTGGTCTGTAAAGCGAGCTAAATAAATTGACAATAATATAACTAATACAGAAAATACAACAACAGTAGCTTGATTTACAAAATGATAACTTTATTTATCAACAGACTAAAATCATGATTATTAAAACAATATCAATTTGTAAGTTATCAACTTGTTTATAAACATGATAATTTATTGTATTGACTCATAGTAACATAATTCTCTTGCTTTGTTTCAAGCTTTCACAACATTATATCCACTTTAGGTCTCTTGGAATGGCAAAACTAAGACAGTGCATACTAAAGTAAAAACTATTACTAAAATCAAAGAAGGAACATGATGCAATTTTAGTTACAGAATATTGATTGATATGGAATGTATACTGATGCTACCTATATATAAAATAGTATAGAATGTGAAAAAGACCCTACCTGTATATAAAATAATTATATAACTAAATGATGAATTTTCTACAAATTGCATCAGAATATTTATGTTAAAATGATATTTAAAACTCCACATACTCAACTGTATCAACAATAAATCCATAACTATTATCGAGGAGAATGCTACACACTCATTATGTCACAATAATGCCATAGACAACACAAATACACTAGGCACAAAAAAAAATTAAAACAACTAAAAGACAACTGTTAAAAAATCTATAATATAAAAATCAATTGCAGTTTATTAGTCTTACTAAAACTCGAGAATGGTTTAGCCAATTTGGCTAATTCTGGTTTTGAATTATTTCTGAAAGTCCAGGGAAGGTTTAAAAGGTGAGAAAATATGAAACCTTTAGATTTTTTATTGATTTTGGAGGTAGGATTGATTTTGGAGGTTGGTATTGATTTGGAGGCAGTACGAAGTTTGCCAGATCAGCTAGACTTAAATAAAGACAAGCCCTATTAAGGAAGACCATAAGATATACATACATAAATAAATAATACTGTTTACTTATTGGACTATCACCTATGACCAAATTACCTTGACAACTGAAGACTCAATAAAAGAAAACCGATGAGTCATACAGTAATTAGTTCTCCGAGACAATACTAACTGAATCATAAGAATTGTAAAAGTATCAGTTATATTAGTTACTTTAATCATGTTAATACATTTCA
Source organism: Lerema accius (assembly GCA_001278395.1). Taxonomy (NCBI): domain Eukaryota; kingdom Metazoa; phylum Arthropoda; class Insecta; order Lepidoptera; family Hesperiidae; genus Lerema; species Lerema accius. Next base: position 144,344 of record LGAG01000072.1, read on the forward strand.
TTTATTAAATCTTTTATGTATCACTTAAACCCAAAGGATTGACAGAGACTATGCTAGTGTACCTATAATAATAAACACTTATAGCTTCTCACTATGAACCAGGTACAGTTATGGGGCCATAGGCAATATACAAACAAGAAAACACACCGAGACAAAAATATAATTTTATCATTTAAAATTGGAGTTCTAATCTAAGTCCAAACGAACACTAGTTCATTGTGGCCACTGTTCTTACATATAGATTATGATTTTTTCTATATTGTTATTTTCATCAAACGCTTTTCGGAAACCCCACTTTTTGAATTAAGAACCTAAGGAAAACCCATACTGGTGAGACCAGAGTTTGGCAGCCTATGTATAAGTAATGCCTAATTGCCTATATTCATCCCAAGAACAATAATAAGAACCGAATCCTAGCCAAAACAAAACTGTAAGACTTTGATAACTCTTTGTAGCAAGGTGTATGACATGTTTGTTTTTTCTTATCAGTAATAAGGCCAGCAACATAAAAATAAGTCAATATGTGTATATAAGGAAATATAGTGATGAAGCAACAACATTTAAGTACAATGGGAAATCTATTTGAGATTGATAACAATGTTTAAATGCAGTAATTACCCAGCAGATTGATGAATATTAACTTTAAAACTAACTCATTATTCTAAAATAAATCCCAAATGAGATATTTGGAAAAATATTAATAATGCAAACTTCTACAGAGCACTACAATATTATCTATGGACTTGTGCAAAATAATGTGATATGAATTTCCTTTACACCCACTTATAAATAAATTAGACCCAAATGCAGGAAACTTATTCAAATTATTTATTATTTAAGCTGGAATGGATACTAATAATGCATGACATCTATATTGTTAAACATTAAATTATGTAATAATGTGTAAATGATTTTTTTCACAAATATTATGCCAGCTCAGAGTAATCAATTGTTATTAAAAGGTGCATATTGTCTATACTTGTATTATCAAATATAAATAATTCTTAGCAAAACTTTAAAATTTTCTGAAGGATATCATTTGTATTGTAGAAGAAATTAGATTAAAATTCCTATTAGCTTTTTAAATTCCATGTTATTGTTTTTATTTTGTTACGACGCGATAGTTATTAATATCTCACAGATAAACAACTTGGGCATTGTTTAAATCAAATAGATTCGGGAGCTACATAAATTGATAGGAACTTCCTACTAGGGCAAGTTTGATAAGATTATAGCTTATACGAGATCAACGACCACAGCACAGCCGACGTAATAGAAACATCAGTAATTACGAAACAAAACGAATACCGTTTTCGCCCGGGAAGTAACACTAACCAAGCGAGAGCGGTAACTTAGTAAACAAAACATTTGAGCGGAAAAACACCCAATTATCCCCAATTTAGCACACCACCGACTAAAAAAACTACGATAACGCACTTTTAGAGGATGAATGAATCAGGTAAAAAGCCTTTGGAGCCTGTTTTCGCTCCATTCAGGACAATGAATCACAGGACTACCAGAAAGACAACTCCGTAACATTGCGGTTATGTGATTTACACTCAGTTTTCTACAAACTCAGTTTTCATGGACAGTTGCACATTTCGCGGGAGCTCACGTCATCAAGTTCTGATACGTCCAACGGAGGCGAAATTCAATAGGCGGCACATGTGGGGGACGCCATTCCTCAAGCACCTTTCTTGGTATCAAAATGACAAGTCTTTGTTGAAGAAATAACCGAGCAAAGCACTAATTCACATTCCGTTAAAAGGCACATCGACGCACATTACTTTTTTAACTTTGATTATTACCTTATAACTAGAAAACACCTGGAAATACAACACGATTTCTAATAAAATTTACTAATTTCCATACCTGTGAATGCGCTCTCAAACGCAAGCTGGTCACGTGACCCCCTAGTGATGTCCCATTTTCAAATGTGTTTCATCTACCTTTTCAACGTTTTTTGGTACAAAGAATGGCCAGTTTTATTGCCAAAATATTTAGACGATTGCATAATCTAAAATTTAGACTTATATAATTAGATAATAAATAATAGTTTAATTGGTATTATTCGTCAATGTACAAAATTCTACATATATCGAATCGTTTCTTTGAAACCCACGTATTAATTCAAAATTATTTTAATAAAAAGGTAAAACTCGGAGTATTTGTAAACTTTTGAAAATCTAATTATTAAACTGCCTTACCCAAGGAATATAACCGCTATGTATCCGGGAGCTATACCAGTGTAGTAAGTACCAGCTTATTAAATTTCACACAAAATAAAAATTACCTGCTTAAAATCATGTACCTATCGTAATTTAACAAATTTATGCTATAAAACTGAGTAAATGTGACATAGCTATTAGTCTTACGTAGAATGAAACAAAGTCGTAAAGTATGTTTTTGAATCTTTTAAAGTACGCAACAAATTTTCAATGTGGTTTTCATCATGGGTAGAGTGATCTTAAAGTACAATTTATTCCGAGAGATTCCGTATCTAAACTATTTCACACTTGAAGCTGCGGTCAATGGCCCAGTTAATTAATATAATTAATCGTATACATATTTCTTACATTAATCATAACAAATTCAACTCGATGCACATGAAAAGACAGTAGATATATCGAATATTATTCGTGGTATAATCGATTTGTCGCATCACTTTAGCATTATTTTACCGGCTTATTTTTAAAAGTTTCTAGCTTTGGACATCGTGTTTTTGGCCCACGCAATATTAACAATTTACTTTTTAGAAATGTTATCAATTATTATAAATTGAACTGAAATATCTTTTTTATTAAGTTTTCTAGATTTTTTTAATGATCATGTTTTAAAATTTTTTATACAAAAGATTTTCATTTTAATTTGCTTGATATATACTGTGGTTGAATGTTGTACACAGAAAACTTCGTCGTAATTCTAAATAGGTTTATGTAGTCTGTGGTTCAAAGTTTGACATTTTCATCAAAATTTTCCCGCCATTTCTACTACTAACTTGTCAAGTTATCATCACAAAACAATAATTCTCACTCAGCTGATTTAATTATTAATAAATAAATACAACAAAACAAAAATCTTTCCTGTTTTAGATTTATTTTCATATTCATACCTTCACTGGGTGGGCAGGCCATGTCTTTGTTAGAAGATGTGTTTCTTCAAGATGAAGCAAATGAAGCTGCGGAACTGGAAAGAGTAATCGAGGGGGACGAGTTTGAAGTAAGACGCCGGTCAGACAGCGATGAAAATAGTGAAAAAGAGGATGAAGCAGGTATTTTACGTAAAATCGGTGAAACTTAAATATCACCTACTATAATTTATTTTAAACTTCACAAAAGTTATTATATTGGGACTTACATATATCTGTATTAAACTGGTTACTTTCCTTATATGTATTTATCAGAGGAAGACAAAAGACGCGTTGATCCATCAAAGGCCAAAACTACAAGGGTCGTGAAGAATCCGCGATTCCTTTTAAATCCAGCTCGTTTAACAGGACCTAGAGGCATTCAGGTCATACCTGAACACTTCAAGGATTTTAAATTCAGGGGTAAGTGTTCACCTTTTTGCTATCAACAACTGCTGTGCATGGCTTACTGGGACTACAAGGAGCTATCAACATCATTAATTAGCTGAAAATATGTTTTAAGCAATTTACTGATTATAAAATTCTCTTAAAAAACAGGTAAAGGCTATGAAAAAGAAGATTTGGACTTAGTATTAAAAAGACTGGAGCATTGGGCATACCGACTGTATCCAAAATTCCAGTTTGAAGATTGTTTAAAAAAGATTGAGATGCTTGGCAAGAAGAGACCAGTTGCTGTGAGTCAAAATTCTGTTATTTGAAGTACAATTTTTGTATTGTAATTTGTTATCCAATTGTATACAGTTAGGGGTGAAAGGCAGGCAAAAGGAAGGCCTTAAAGAAATCAGTCTAGGACCACCATAAAGGCCTCAGTTTATTCTATCATCTCCAATACTAGTTATAACTACCTACTGCTAGGCTCAGGTCTTTTCAATGCTGTGCAAGCCGTAGTCCACCACACTGCCCAACTGCAGATTGGCAAACTTTATACATGTGTATTAAGGGGAATTCTGTCAGCATCTTGAATAAACTAGCAAGTTTATTATTAGCAACTTTCATGAGTATTCAGTCATTATTCTTATAGAGCAAGTTAGCACTAATTGTCGATATCTCTAACAGGTACACCTCCATAAGATCCGTTCAGACCAGTTGCTTTCAGAAGATACAGTAGTACAGAAAGACTCAAGTGATGAGGATACTCCGATGCCTGAACCCGATGAGTTTGATAAACTACTGCAACAACAGATTGAGCTTGCCAGGTCAACACCTGCTCCCAACTCTACTAAGAAACCAGACTATAATGGTTCTATTTCTCCAAAGGATAAACGGTAAGTTAATTTAAAGTATTTTAAAGTTTTACCATACATAAACATTGAATCAATGTCTTTCTAAATGATATTAATCTTATTATCAACAGTACAACATCATTAATGATGCCAAAAGCAACATCATCACCGTCAATCAATGATGAACAGAGAGAAAGGATGCTTCGAAGCAGAAAATTGGCTGAAGAAAGACGATTGGCCAGACAGAAAAATGATGCAATTACTAATAACACTACTGTTATTGCTAACTCATCATCAGAAAATACTAACCAAAATTCTTTAGAGCGTATTATTGGTAATAACGAGTTACATATTGAAGGAATTGAAGAAATTAAGGATACAGATGAAGTAGCAAAAAGTAAAAAACATAACAGATCTAATGTAATAGATAGCTCAGATGAGGAAAATTTAGAAACAAGTGTCTCTATAACTGTTGATGTTCATACTACTAATAATAAGACGTCAAAGGTGGTAGAAAATAAAACATCCAATACTACAAATGATAATAATTTGACAGGTATATTACCAATAGAAAATGAAATTGATGAAAATATAAATACCGATTGTAATGAACTAAATGTAAGTGAAAATAATGGAGTAACATCAAAGAAAAATAGCACAGAAGTAAATAAAGACATCAATATGTCTCAAGAAAATAGCATAAATGAACTACATGATAATGTTAATGAAAATTCAGGTGAAAATGAAGAATTGAGATATGACGATTCTGATATAAATATAGACTTAAATGAACCTAATTCTGATAAAAATACTGAGAATGAAATTAATGAAAAAGATACTGAACCTGAGGAAAATTCAGAAGTTACAAATAATATAAACGATATTATTGAAGTAGATAAGCCATCAAGTTCTATAGAAACAAGTGAAGAAAATGCTATATCTGATAATATACCTAATGAAAAAATTCAGGATATCAAGGAAAATGATAAAAATAAAATTGAAAATGTACCCGAAGACTTAATTGAAGATGTTATGGATGTAGATTTCAGTGAAGATTTTTAGCTTTATAACTCAACTCTAATTCATACTTTGGCAATGAAATACAGTAAGAATTTATAATGAAAAAAACAGTCAATTACAATTCATAATTTATTCATGAGGGTGCAAACAAAAACAATTCTTATCACAGTATATAAATGACAGATTATAGCATGCTAATATCAGTGGAACTAACATTATAGGGTACCTTACCTATAAAATGCAGGTGATCTTTGTATTTACGTTGAATAACTTAAAAACGTAATTGATGATATTTTACAATAGCTATCAGCCTAATCAAGGGATATTAAAATATATTAACAAAATATTAATAATCCCTTTTTTGTAACAGATTTTAGTTTAATCGTTTTTATAAATTGATTGTTAATAAAAAATACATGTATCTTTAATTTTGGTGTTAAACTAATGTTTCTGTAATAATAATATTATGGTGTTATTTCTTTATTTATACTTTTTCAATATAACTTAAAAAGAAAACAAAGAAAAATACATTAAGAGAAAAAAAGCATTGAAAAACTTTGTTGAAACGCTAGTTTCAACATTATAATGTCCTAAATGGATGGTCACATTTCAATGCATAAATTCTCAATTACAAAATAAGATATATTACAGAAACACTATATAACAAGTAGATATTTTGAAAATGTTTCTTTAGACTTGGGTTTAATTTAAAAAAAAAACTTAGTTTTCAAATAAAGATATAGATACATAACGAGGTTAAATTCTTCAATTAAAGGTTTTTATATTCTATACTACGTTAATAAAGATATATAACTAGACAGGCTAACAAAATACAGGTAAGCCATATGTAATACATTAAAATTTCATTTCAAAAAAGGATTTAGCAACTACACCAATACCTAAATCTAATGTATAAATTATGTACAATTAATATTTGGTTTGACATATCAGTTCACCACTAATTATATAATAAAATAAACTCTAAAAAATTAATGTTATACTACACAGGGGTATGCTGAGTATGTTTACACTAAAATAAAAATGTTTTATTGAAATTAATATTTGTTTTTATGCCATTAAAACGTAAAAAAAACTGGCCAATATATTGATGTCCAGAGCAGAGATGAAAAAAGTAGCTTTGTCTTTGATTTGGCTATTTTCTTATGGCGTACATACACGCTAGGTTACGTTACATTCAAATCCTTACAGGCAAATTCCATAGAAAAAGTTCTATATCGCATTTGGGTTTGCGTGTAAAATTTTGCATGTAATGGCATAACCAAGTTAGAAAACTTAGTGTGTATGTCCATAAGTAAATTGAGTGATTTACAACAACAAAAATATACCATAATTATTTTTTTATATGGCAAGTATTTCGAATAGTTCCAACTTTCTGCCCATAAATACGAAACATAGGTTTCCATGCAATTAAAATATTGGGACTAATGTCCTTAAAAGATACTATTAACAATTCAAATTCATTATTTTTATTTATGTTTGAATTAACAAACATGCAATTCACTGGGTGGTAAAAATTTTTTTTTACAATTTGTAAATTGCCAATGATTACAATCGTATTATCTGTATAGATATTATGTAGGAACCAACGCAAGAGGTGCCTTTCATAAATTTTGAGCAAAGTGAAGTAAAAATATTTCAATAAAAATTTGAATTTTTCTTAGTAATAGAATCTAACAACTCCCGAATTTCTCGAAATTTTTCACAACTGGCAATTTTGTGTGAACTCAAAAACCTAAAATACAATTAAAATTACAAATAATCCAGTAACTTCGTTATACGATAATTAAATTACATTTATGAAAAATATTAAACACCTTAAAGCCATTTAAAATGTTTAGCCATTACAGTTTTAAATTATCTTTCTCCATATTTAACAATTACAATAACTTAACACCGAATTTCCCCGCTTCACTTCTCTATTTCCCAGTATCCCACAGGTCACCCGATAGGCAAAAACAATTTCTCAATAATTTTAAATTGGTTTTTACAAAAAAGTCATGCATTATATTTACATTCATAATTTTTTTGCATTTACCTATCAAAGAGTTCCACAAAAAATATTAAGATGTTTCCGAACTAGATGTTTGTCAACTTTTATTATGAGGAAAGCTGCAAATATGGTGAGTATTACATTAATAATATTTTGTACCATTTCTTTAGTACAATACATTAAAGTACACCTCTCAAAGATGCTGTGTGTATCTAATTATTTGCCAAGTGGCTCTAGAACTTTATGTGGCTCTTTGGCTCCTTAAGTGCGGCTCTTTGACGTATATCCACGGAAGGCGGAATATTTTAATTTAAAAAAAGCATGAAATATAGTTTTATTCAGTATACCTACTACTTAATTTAAATAATAAAAGTTTACTAAACAAGCAAATTATTCCCATTTTTTTTAATTGTTATGTTCATTTTTGGCTCTTTGAAAAAAAAAAGTTAGCCAACCACTGTTGTGGGAGAATAATTTTGTGTTGCTTTTAAATGGACGCAGAAAATTTCCAATTTCCAGTATACATAATATACTGTTACCAAACTAAAAGTTAATATTCAACATTTTTAGTTCAAAATAAATGGTCCAAGGTGTGTTTTACTATTTTTGAAATATCTCACCAATATTTGCGTGTAACGTTCCAGAAATTACTTTCAAAAGTACAACACTTTCCGGAAACTATAAAGAACAAAATTTAGCAAATCCAACAAAGCTAGCCGACGACTCCTGTAATAAACAGGACAAAAAAACAGTTGTCCCTCTCATTACTGTTATGTTAGAAAGAGACATTATTGATTTGTATCTGGTATTAATGAAGCAAAGAAAGTTGTGAATACCATCCAGGAGACTGCGAAAATAGATGGCGCATGTTCCTCCGTCTGGTTACGGTTAGGTTCCTCACGGTTGGTTGGTTGTGGTTGCTGGTTTGCTTGAGGTTGCTGTTGGTTCGGTTGAGGTTGTTGGTTGTGTTGCTGTTGGTTTGGTTGTGGTTGCTGTTGGTTGCGCTGGCCCGCTCGATTAGCGTTAGCGTTCTCGTCGTTCGCTAACAGTAACTCACGGAAGAATCCGATTTGATGGCTGAAATAAAAGATACACTAATTGAATATATTTCGAAAAATATTTTTCATGAATTTTAAGTAATATAAATTGGGTTTTTGTAGGTAGGTATGTAAGTAAGATAGGTAATATAAATTGACTTTCCAATTTTTATACATTTAACAGCTGCCTGAATATAATTATTTTTTTAATTATTTTTAATGTAATACATGAATATACCATGCCAGTTATAACAAGTATTCATTGCCAACGTCAAGCCAATACAGCAGTGGTCAGCAAACTTATTCACCAAAGAGCCAAATATGAACATTACAACAATAAATAAAAATTGGGAGCCAACTCTAATCTTTTATTACTTAGTAAGTAGTACATTAAATTTCATACTTATTAAATATTCATTAAAGCAAACAATATGCTTGTATCTGCTTAAAAAATTTGAGTAAGTAAGATTTTGACATTTTTTTTAAATGACAACATGCGCCTTCCGTGGATATTAGAGCCAGAGCCGCACTTAAAGAGCCAGATGCGGCTAAAGAGCCGCTCTTTGCCAACCACTGTGTTGAAAACTATTCTTTTTTTATAAAAAATTGTATATTTGTACCAGGCCTTATAGAGCCTATGAACCACATGCAACTACGGAGCTGTATACCTCGTTTTTTTCGTCGTGATTTAAAAAGTAAACAATCTTGGGACCACTTTTATTTATTTCATTAATTTAAAAAAATATTTAGGAGTATACAGAAATTTTTCTTAACATTAAATTATTGATTATTCTTTCATTTTTTTAAACGTGTCTGTCTTATTTTTAAACCGATAATTACAATAAAAAGACACTAAGATTGTTTACATTTTAAATCACGACGAAAAAAACGACGTATACTTAGGGCCGATTTCACCAACACATAATAAGTTTTATACCAAGTATAAATCTGTATTTGTAATAGTAAACAACAGACTTATCCTTGGTATACGACTTCGTCCCTTAGCCGACCATTATTGAAAACTGAACTTACAGATAAGCCGCCGTAGTAATCATTATAACCAGGAGCAACCTGGCCGGGCTTCCATACAGGTATATGAGCGAGAACAGGATGGCAAGTCGTGACGCAGAGTATATGTGGTCGAGCCAGTCGTGTTGGTGTTCTTCATCGTCGTTGGCCGGGGGCTCCTGCGCCGGGGGGGCCGCGGGGGCCTCTGTGGGGGCCGCTGGTTGAGCGTTGGCTGTGGCCTGCCACCTGGAGGTTAAGTAAAATACTATAAAAACACACGTAACTGAATGCGAGCAACGAGTAGGGTGGACACGGGACAATTGAGAATCACAATCCCTTGTGTGAAGCTTGAGCCCAATACAATAAATCACTATTCAGTATTGCGCCATGCATAGGCACCCTTAAA